>JABUQX010059645.1:7500-41525 GCA_015478945.1 Trachelipus rathkii | reverse complement strand
CATCATCCTGTAGAATGATAATTTTCCAATTAAACCTCTCATCTCTTTGATAGTTTGGGGCCTTTTGCAAGCTATGATTTCCCCCACCTTCTCCGGATTAGGCCTGACTCCTTCAGCGTTGATGATGAAGCCTAAATATTGCAATTTAGAAACTCCAAATTTGTTCTTTTTCTCATTAACGCTAATATATAAGTAATTTAGTCTTTTTAGTACCTTCTCAACCAGTTTTTCATGTTCCTCAGCGGTTTCAGAAAACAGTAAGATGTCGTCAATGTATACATGACAGTTCTTTACGTCTGCGAGTAATATACTTACGAGCTTTTGAAAGGCCGCTGGGGACGATACGAATCCCATCGGTAAACAGGTATAAGTATAGGTACCTAAATTACTTGTAATAGTAAAATATTTTTGGCTATTAGGGTCTTAAGGGACGTTATAGAACCCCTGTGTAAGGTCTATCTTGGTGTAATATTTACTGCCTTTCAATGCAAAGATTGGGTCTTAAATATTAGGTAGGCCAAAGATATCAACCTCATTTCTTTTATTCAACTGTCTAAAGTCTTTAATTAGTCTTACCCTGCCATCTTCCTTTTCTAACACAGAGAAGGGGGCAGACCATGTAGCGTTTGTACACTTTAATACACCTGCATCAACTAACTGATTTAATTCTGCTTTCGTAGCTTCGTAAAGTTTGTGTGGTATTTTACGCGGGGGCAATCTTATAGGCTCTTCGCGTATGGTGGGTTTGTAGGGGAAGGCACGTGCTAACTCCCTCAAAATTCTTTCTGGTATATCCCCCTTTTTCTCGTTCACCCCCATCGAAGTCTCTATTTATACTCCCCCATTTCTGTTCCCTCCTTCCTTCTCATATATTTCTCTCCATCTCATTTGTTTTGTTTTTACATGCAAATTCTCTTTTAAATATGGGTTTAAAAAACAAATATTTATACCAATATAAAATGTCATTTAGAGGGAAGAAGTGGAGAGTACAATACATCATTAGAAATGGCATGCACTTTAATTGATTGTATGAGGTGATCTGGCCTTAAGATTTCGGTACTGTTTGAAATTGGATCTATTAGCAAATCTTTCTCAAAATTGATACCAAACCTATATCGTTTTAAGAAAGTAATTCCTATTATATTTAATTTTATATCGGCTATATAGAATTTATGTGTAAAATTTTTATTTAAACCAATGTCTAATTTTACATTTATAATATCATAAACATTTATTTTTGAATCATTTACAGCCAAAATATAGCCAATTGGGCGTTTTTGCTTATGAATAGGGCTAGCCCCAACCAGCTCCAATTCTGAACCGGTGTCAATAATATATTCCTTATTATCAAGTCTATTTAATACTTTGTAAAGTTTAGAGCTAGATACGGTACTTTCAGAGAGAGAGGTGGTCGCCGCTTGTTCTTGTACTGCAGACACATATAAGTCTCTGCTCAAGTTAAAATTTAAACATGCACCCACGGACTCTCCGAAAGCTCCGCATTCAGCGCTCTCCGCTTCAATACACAGATCACTCTCATACTCATTATTAAGATATTTTTCAAAAAATATGAACCCAGCATGCAAATTAGACTCATTAATTTTTATATCATGACTACTATTAACTCTTTCATTTTTAAATACCTTAGCTATTGCAATTTTATCTTTATGAATTTCATTTTCAATTTCGTCTTGGCTTATATTACATATAGTTTCATTATTAGAAGTATTTAGTACAAAAGAAGCATCATTTAAATTTTTCAACACATTTAATTCTTTATGTTGTTTATTATTAACGTCATTATTAATATTAATTAACTCATTACTATAATTGTACTCTCTATTGTTATTATGATTTATTTTTACATTATTATTATTATTAATGATTTCATTACAATAGTACTTTTTATCGTTAATATCTATTACTTGAATGTCACTATTGAAAGATACGTTTTTACCATTTGTCATCGTTGCTAAGCGACCGCCAGGTGGAAAAGACGGCCTGTTTGCTAGTTTCCCTGCGTGGAGGTGTGAGCATGGTGGGGGTTGACAGTTGCCCCCCCTTCGTGAGGGTATAAGAGTGAATATAGCGGGCACTTGGAGGACTCGCATTCAGGTAGTTGCCTCTGCGCCAGCTGCTTGAGCGTCTCCGCCACTTCTTTGGCAGTTACAATATTTTGGAGTTAAGTTAGGATTTTCATTTGAGTCTCAGCTGTTTCATCCTTTAGATCTTCGCGCTCATATGAGCGTTTTCGTGAGCGTGAATATTGGTTTGGGTACATTTCTTCTTGGCTCAGATGATTCACATTCCCCCAATATGGAGGATCCCTCTCATAGTGGGGCATAGGCTGATAGTTTTTGTGTACGAAATTCTTTGTGTACGCATATACGCATACCAGTTTATTCAAATCCTTATCTAGTGCTAATGTATAGACTCATTTGCACTTGCGTAGGGAGTTCATTAAGAAAGAGTTCTTATGCAAACTTGGGATTGTTATCCACATGTAATTCGAAGTTCTTATGATCAAGCACGTCCTTTACTCTGTTGATATAATGGTTCGGAAGTTCGTTCTTTTCCATTCCTTTCTTGAAAACATCTCTTACACGTTGCCTCAAAGCTGGGAGGTAGGTCTCCTCTATTCTGTTCATTAGTTGTTCATATGCATTATCTCGAAGTGGAAATTGTAGGGTCGACACAAGACTATTGGGCAGGATAGATGCTAAAAGCCTCACCTTCTCTGTTCCCTCATTAATCCTGTTGAGTTTGAATACGGCATTTGTAGCTGACAACCAACTCACTATGTCGTAAGCGTCAAAGGCGGGAAGCTGGTTGAAGGTCAATAAGTTTGTTTTGATTTTTCGCGCCCTTGAATAGGAATGCCTTCTTATGTGTGTGGGCGATCTTGTTATGTGCGGTGCGTTTGGGGTGTACATTCACGATCGTTTTCCGAACTTGAGGATGACTCCTCTACCAAAGATGAGGATGGTGACTTGTGAGGCGAGATTGACTTCTTTGCTTGTTGGACTTTGGGTGAGGTCGGCTTGCCCATCCCCACTTTAAGTTTGGGTGCAGTCCTTTTATTCGCTCCCATGTTAGTTTCTTAGGACAAAGAAGGTCTGTTTAAAAATGTTTTAGATCGTTGGGTCAAGAAGACCGTTACTGAGAGAGTTTCTTCTTTTTTTTTATGCCCTTTTTTTGCTGGCTTATTCTAACTCTACGACTTTTTTATACAATATAAACTATTGCCGACTCACATATTTCACTAATTACCCACCTATAATAAATTCATCTTAATCTGGACTGAAGCTTGACTAAAGCCTTATCAGTTCAAACTTTTGCGACAACCCAGTAGTGACCATTACATAATTAAAATATCAATAAATCTCTTCTGAACAGTGACCGAAAAAATTATAATAATTAATAATAAACAGTGGTAAGTGAAAGTGATTTCAAAAATAACTATGATTGTGCTGTTAAAAATAAAAAGTGAAACTATAGTGGCTATTAAACATTAATTCTAATCTCTGCGTGAAGAAAAAAAAATTTTATTAACAAAAACAATAATTATTGTTTTTGTAAATAAAATTTTTTGTTTCTTTACGCAAGATTAGGCTAATGCTCCTGCTCATTCACTTTATTATTTATTATTTCTACAGATTTTCCACTTAATTTTACCTTGAGGTCCGTCCATTATTCTCTAGGAACTATATATATATATATATATATATATATATATATATATATAACATATATATATATATATATATATATATATATATATATAAATATATATATATATATATATATATATATATATATATATATGTATATATATATATATATATATATAATATATATATATATATATTACTTACTTCTTACTTCATCTCCCAGAGGCATTTATCTGCCTGTCAGTGTGTGTAGTCTCGTCCTCCATCCATCTCTATCTTCAAAGTCTCCACCTCTTCTCAATTCCATGATGTTCGGGAAGTTATGCCTCCCCATTACCTCTTCTACTTCATCTCTCCATCTTCTTCTCGGCCTCCACTCCCATGACCTCTTAGCCACTCTCTCCTCCCCCATCCTCTCTAGATGTCCCATCCACCTCAGTTGTGCCTTTTCCTATCTTATTTCTTATCTCATATACCTACTCTCTCTCGTATATGTTCATTTCTACTCTTTTGCTCTTTCCCAGCATTACCCTCAAAGGCCTCATCTCCACTGCTTATATTCTGCTTCTTGTGGATGCGTTGGTCGTCCAACTCTCGGCACATAAAAAAATATAGGGTCAAAACATTCTCAAAAATGATTTTTTCACCTGCAGGGGCACATTCTGATTCTTCAGCAAAGGATAGAAAACGCTCACGCTTCTCCCGTAATTTCCAATCCTTTCGGCAATATCTTCCCCAACTCCTCCCTATTTTCGAACACACTTCCTAAATACTTAAAACTTTCTACCTCTTTTATGTTGCTGCCATCTATTCGGATATTTAAACCTCTATCTCTCTCTATTTATTCTCTAAACACCGTCTTCTCCTTATTCATTTTCAGGCCTCCCCTCTTCGAAACACATGTTCCACACTTACCAGTCCCTCTGCCATGTCTTCCTCCTTCACTCTCCAGAAAGCATATATATATATATATATATATATATATATATATATATATATATATATATATATATATATATATATATAACGCTCCAGAAAAATATATATATATATATATATATATATATATATTTTCCAGTTGTCACCACCACTCAGCAGAGGTGGAGCCCTATATATATATATATATATATATATATATATATATATATGCCATATATATATATATATATATATATATATATATATATATATATATATATATATATATATATATATATATATATATATATATATATATATATATATATATATATTTTTCTTTCATCTAGCGTTCGTCCCGCACAGGCTCAGAGTTCCCTGTCATGCAGATGTCTCCATCTGGTTTCTGTTATAAGCATTAAGCTTTGTTGATTAGGCATTGCATAGTATATATATATATATATATATATATATATATATATATATATATATATATATATATATATATATATATATATATATATATATATATATATATATATATATATCGGAGGTGGGCACCCGCTCATTTAGGGGTAGTCCGCTAGCGCACCTCACACCTCGAGAAAACGTAGTCCGCTAGTGCTCCTCCGCACTTATTCAGATAAGCATCAAACCTCCGCTATCGCAACTCCGCGTCCGCACGTCTCCCGCTAGTAAATGTAAAACTTCACAAAAGATTTTAATATTAAATATTCAATAGTATATATCCTTACAAAAAAATTTATTTATAATATTATATGAAAAAGTAAATAGATATTTACAAAATCTCAAGATTTTCAACTTCCTCCCTCAATGTCGTCTTCAAGGACAAGAGATGGTCATATACCTTTTCAAAAAGATTAGGTGCTCAAAATTAAAGCAGTTAAGTTAAGGCTGACCTCTTTGCCCTAAAAATATCCCCACCAATACTAAGTATTCGCTCTACAGCCGCAGAACTAGGAGAGGTGTATTATATTTTATGAACAAGTTCAACAAATTCTGCCTATGCTGAAAGGAAAGATGTCCTTGGTGAGAGGTGCTGGTGTTAGTTCACTTCTAGCAGTCCATTGCTAATTTAAGGTCCTCACCTAAATCATTCTGCCTCCCTTCTGGAATATTTTGACCCCACTGTCCACCCATAAGAAGGTCTTTTTCGTCCAAGACTTTAGTAAATCCATGAAAGCGTCGACTCCTGCAGAGTCGATGCTAATCTACGTATCAGCTTTCGGTAGCTATATATAACCTTATATAATATAATTTTTAATAAAAAACATATACACATATATAATATAATATATAAATAAAACTATATTATATATATAATAAATTTTAGAGTTATAAATTGATTTAGATATTGCCTAGTTATTATAGTAATAATATAATTAATTAAAGTTATAGATAGATGAGGGTAATAGCCATTCAGTCTATAAAATCAATTTAAAATGTTATTTATTATATATGGTACCTTCAAGGAGGTTGAGATTATTTTTGGAAGTTTAATTATTAAAAAACAATAAGTCTTAGACTAAAAGTATAATTAGTTATAAACTTAAAATAAAAATTATATTTCTTTATTATAACCAATAAGAATTCTTAATAAGTAAACATATTTTCATTTTTTAAAGGTGCGGAACAAAGAGCGGAAACTTTTTTTTGTTCCGCACGTGCAAGTCCGCTAATTTCCTGCTTGACTCTTGCCCACCTCCCGCACCTCCACTAGTCCCGCACCTATTCAGTGTGAGGCCGCTCCCGGAGCGGACTAGCGGACTAAGAGCTTGCGGAAGTGCCCACCTCTGACTAATATATATATATATATACATATATGCTATAAATATATATATATACACTGTATATACCATATATATTCTTATATATAATATATATATATATATATATATATATATATATATATATATATATATATATATATATATATATATATATATATGTATATATATAGACTGATTTATTGAGATGCAGTTTTTGTCTGCAGATTGTATATTTTTCCTTGTCAAAACCCTCACTTGAACCAAATCATTTATTAAAATATTAAATCTTGCTGGATCCTTTTTGCAGAAGTAGTATGTAAAATAAATCTTATAAAAATAACACTTATTTTTCAAATTGATATGAAGATTTTCTGACCCTCCCCTTCCCCCATATGCGCGAATTTTGTTTGTTAATCTTCCCCAAAACATGGAATGTTGCCTCATCAGATAACATGATTCTTGTAAGTTAACCAACATCCGCGTCAACATTGTCAAGCATGGTCTAGCCGATTCCTTACGCACGACATTATCATTATGTGTAATGTGTTGCTAGAGTTGAAACTTGAAGCGATAAAACTTAAAGCGTTTACGCAAGACATCATGCCCTGTAAAACGAGGTATCTGTAACTCTCGCGGCGCAATTTTTTTCGACTTGCCTAGACTGCTAAGAAATTGCTCTTGAATGGAATTCAACCTTTCCTTCAGACGTTTTGATACTCTCTGCACCTTTCTTATGCTCTTATGGTTTCTTTCAATTTCTTGCACCAAGCTCGTATGAGCCTGTGTCTGAATTGGTTTCAGTAAACCATTCAACACTACTTTTTTCCTGTGCATTCGTTTTTTAATTTATCTGAAAGAGGAAAACATATCAATTGGTGAAAACTAGCGTTTTAGGGGGGGGGGGAAATTCAAACACAAAAACAGTTGCACATACTAAACTAAATAGGTTTCTCTGTAAAATAACGCAACATGGGCATTTCTACACCTCTGAAGTGATAATTTATTTAGTATTGAAGGTGTCCAGAAAATTATCTGACACCCTTATATATATATATATATATATATATATATATATATATATATATATATATATATATATATTAAATAACTATATATATATATATATATATATATATATATATATATATATATATATGGTGCCACCACTCACGGGCAGGGTCTTTTTCAAGGAGGGGGCAAAAAACAAAAATAAAGAAAAAGGAAAATAAAACCCACCCTAACGCAATTCCCTAAGGTGGTCGCAGACGTGGGCCTTAAAGAGAGGAACACTGAATACAGCAGGAAAAACAGATAAATGCAAGGATTTCCACAAAACAGAAGTGGCTGGAAAGAAGGAGGCACCACAACGAATGATCCTCGAGTCTCCAATATTCACAAAATATTCATGTGAGAGCAAGGCACCTCTTGTGTTACAAGGGCGACGAAGTGATAGAGGAATGCGATAGGTTAATTCTCTCGAACACCTGCCGTTGTAATACCTATAGAAAAGAAAAAGTGCGCTAATGTCACGTCACATTGAAAGAAGGTCAAGGGAGTCAGAAAGTAGAGAAAGTAGGGGACAGTTATAAGTTTCTTAACCTTAGCCTCAACCCTGTCCAAAAGAAGAGTGACACCGGAACCACCCCAAATGTAAGAACAGTGTTCTCTCTATACAGGGGCAGATAAGACCCTTATATAATTGGAGTAACAGAGCTGAAGAAAAATATTCACGCAATCTGAACAGAAGCCAGGTATATATATATATATATATATATATATATATATATATATATATATATATATATATATATATATATATATATATATATATATATATATATATATATATATATATATATAAGATAATATAAACTCATTAATTAAATTAAAAGCAACTTATTAAATACAAGGGAATACTTTTCAGACTTTAGAAATAACTAAATCATTATATATATATATATATATATATATATATATATATATATATATATATATATATATATATATACTTACTATATATATATATATATATATATAATATATATATATATATATATATATATATAATGAGGATAAATTGATAAAATGAGTAATGAACGCATTAGGGAGTTGTGTGGTGTGAAGAAAGGAGTAAATGAGAATAAATGAAAGTACATGGAGATGGTTTGTTCATGTGGAAACGATGAATGATAGTCGGTTGGTTAAGCGTATAAATAGTGGTGAGTGTGCTGAGTATTTTTTACGTGAAGTTAATAAGAGAGAGTGCATGTAAACAAACTGAAATTCATGTCCGCACCTGTAATGGCTAGATTTATTTGGTGGCTTTCATTTAAAATTTAATTAATTATATAGTAAACAAGGGGAGGGTCAAGGAAAATCTTGCCAGGTGGGTACACCAGATTAATACAATTGCAAAAAGTAGGGTTAATTACGATTATAATATATTAATTAATCAATCAATTGATGTTAAATGACATTTATTAAATATAACATTTAAAATTAAATTACATTTAGAGTAAAGGACGTTTTAAAAATAAATAAGGTCTAAGTAAATGACGTTAAAGTATATAACGCTAAAGTAAATATTGATATGCAAAGACTTGTAGCAAAATATTAGTAAGTTCCAAACTAGAAATGACGTCATAATTACCTTTAATGATCGAATCAGGTTGAGTATAAGCACAAATAGAAATGCACGTGATAAAAGGATATATACATTAAAGGTACTGCATCAGTAAATGAATGTGCTTATATAAATGTGCACTAGTGATAGATGTACACACGGTAATATATAGCTAAAGTACATCTATACAAAGTACACAACGACAGCGTACCTAAATATGAGTGTGTACACACATATACAAGCACACAACTACAGTGTACTCAAACTCAAGTAATAAAAGAAGTACAACAATAATGTACTTAAAAGAAGGTAATAAGTTCACAAGTGAAACTGTTAACTAATAAAAGAAGGACACAATGATAATGTGCTTTAGTACAAGTCAGTATGTAATAAAAGTAGTACACAACCACAGTGTACTTTAGTATAAGTGAATGATAAAAGACAAACGACGATAGTGTACTAAGTACAAATAAAGATAAGATGTATACTAAACTATAAGTATGTAAGTAATATAAGTACACAGCCGATGTGTACAAAAGTACATTTAACTAATATAAATACACAATTATATAAGTAATATAAGTACATAGGCAATTTGTTTGTGCAAAAGTATAAGTAATAAAAAAAGTACACGACTACAGTATACTTAAATACAAGTAATAAGTAATACAAATATGCGATATCAATGTACTAAATCAACTGTATAGTGTATACACGAATGTACTAATGTAAGCATTTATTACAAAGGAATGTACAGCAGTACTAAGAATTACAATTATATAGTAGTAATTCTTTAACTGACATTATTAAAAGACTTCAAATATTTCTTTAGTTTGGAAATCAATATTAATAAAATGAGAATTTGAGTCGAAGAGACAGCTAACCGAGTAGAGATAATGTTCACACAAACGTATTTACGACAGCAGATTGAAATCGGAAGAATTATTATGATATTAAAATTATAAAGAAATTGACATTAATGTTTAAAAATTCTCATTAATGTAATCAATAATAATGCAATGATAATTTTAAAATCGAAAATTTATTATTATTATTATTATTATTATTATTATTATTATTATTATTATTATTATTATTATTATTATTATTATTATTATTATTATTATTATTATTATTATCATTATCATTATTATTTACCTACAATATCTCATCAATATCTCCAATCAATCACGTACATCACTCATGACCCTACAATACAGGTATTTATTATTATTACTACTACTGAAAGTGAAAATTTAAACGAAATTGCGACTGCTAGATACTGACACTCAATATCGATTATCGACTTATAATCTACCTACATGACACGTATTTTACCCCAACCAGTTTTACCCCAAAATCGAAAAAACTTTAAAACTCACCACATAAAATTTAAAGAAATTGTGACTGCTACGCGTATACTGACATCGTCAAGTAATCGAATAATTATCCCTGGATTGTCACTTATTACCGATTATGGATTATAACGTGTTTTGTTACGATATTTTTATCGATATAATCGATTTTCTGTTATCAATACAAGAGTAAATAGTCGACTCTCAAATTTTTTACTTTCGCGGTGTAGTTTTTCTCAAATGGGAGAGTAAAATAAGTTTGATGCCTAAACAAAAAACTACGTATTACGTGTCTAAAAACAAAGATGTGTATGTCAAATAAAATGATAATTCTAATAGTGAGTGTAAATATTTTCAAATAATTTAATTAGGAAAGATAGGACAGTCAGAGGTTTAAAAGTGAAATAACGATCACTAAATTTTTTCTGCTGCATTCACTATCATCGATTCCTATGACTGGATCCGACAACGGGAGAAGGAAACATTTCGATTTATTCTACAAAAGACTGTTCCTTTTACTAGCAGTTTTACATAATCAGAGATAAAATCCGACTATTGTAAAACGGTAGGAGAGAACCAGAACAGTAAGCGAAGCCTAAATTATATCAGTTTTACCATATACCATTTTTTCACACCCACGAAAATATTGGTGGATTCTATCGAATCTCACAATACTTAATAGGCTTTAATATAACTGATAACAGGGATAACAAATTTTGGTTTAACGCGAATAAAAGATGAGACCTTCCCTAGCCTGTTGTAACTAAAATCAAGAGAATGGAGCTAATAAAAAAAAAGGCGTAGATTCTAGCTAGAACTCCTGAAGAGATGGGGACATAAGAAAAAATATTCTACATAGTTAATTCGATCCAGGGCCTTAGCACAAATAATTTCATTATGAGAATAAAAAACATGTACCATAAATTTCCGGTCTCTTTCAAATAAAAAATGTTAAAGAGACCCCTCCTTGAAAGATTTTTTTTAATGATCACTACAGCTAACGTGAAGCTTCTATTTTAAGAACATAAGCAAATCAAGTTATTTTCTACCTTAAATCGCTCTGAGTAAATCTCGTTGCTTCTGGAAGGTCTGGAGGACGTGAAGCAACGAAAAACAAATCAAATTTGGAGAGCTGAAAAAGGCAGAGTTTACGGAGCGATTTCTCTTATAAGGAATGATGAGAAAATTGCGGGAACCATATTTTATAACCCTTGTGACGTAGGAAAAGTGATTATCGGGTGCGAGAATATTTTTAATTACAACTTTGTAATTAAAATTTGAACAGGTGCCAAAAGTGATATTATTTATTTAATAATATTAAAAATATTATTAATTATTATTTTATTATTATATATTATTATTATTGATTTAATTATTTATTTATTATTATTATTTATTATTATTATATATAGATTATTATTATTATTATTATTATTATTATTATTATTATTATTATTATTATTATTATTATTATTATATTATTATTATTATTATACAAAATAATCTAAATAATTTGTTATTTCAATTTTAAAGTGGCCCTGCCATCTGGTTGGTTGGTTGAAAGGCAAACTAAGGCATAAGTTAGTAATTTGATATAATTAATTCCCATAAAATTAAAAAATATTTCATCTTTACCACTAACAGCAATTATATATATATATATATATATATATAGATACTTATATATATATTATATATATTAATATTATATATATATATATATAATATATAATATATATATAGAAATGATGGATATGGCAAGATACTTATTGAACAATAATTGAGGGAGGTAGCTGAATTTAATGCATAACCGCGGTTGCGATTTTTTTTGCGGTTCGAAATTTAACAACGCGGTTGCGGTTTCGCGGTTCTTTATTTTTTCACCACCGCGGTTGCGGTTGCTGTATCGTTTTGCAATTAAAACAAATATTTAAAAAATTATTTGTTTACTACTACTATACTACTAAAATAATAATAATAATAATAATGATTAAGATAAAAATATTATTATTTAATTATTGATTATTATGATATATATATTATTTTATTATTATTATTATTATATTATTATTTTTATTTATTATTATTATTATTTACCTTGAAAATTTCTAAATTTTCTGGTCTTTTAATTTCATCATTGACCTTCCGTTTACAAGAGGTACCAGTTTGCGGAACGAGGACTGCAGCACAATACACACCCACCATCAATTTCCCATCCCTCGCGTGTGGAAATGGAAAGTATTCCGGACTAAAGGTGTTCTTTAGTTATTGTGTTATGTACTTCTATTTAGAGTCCTTGCTATTAGATAAAAAAATGGAATAATCTTGGGGTTGTCCTTTATGTATAATCCATCTATTTCTCTTATAAATTAATCGAAAAGCTTGTTCGTTTGATATATACTCGATGGGGCAAAACAAATATCTGTTAGTCATCATCTTCAACTCTCAGAAGTTATGTTCGTTCTCTCTCCATCACTTAGAGGGATCAACCTTCGGGTCGAATCCTTTTTGATTTTATATTTGCTAATATTAATCCAAAACACCCTTTCATTAGCTATTTTTGATATCATCGCCCTAGTGATGCTAAATGAGCATCTCATGGTCTTTCAACACGTTGTTGTTGGATGTTGAAGGTTGACTTATTTCTGCAGTCTTAAATGATAACATTTTAAAAAGATAACTTCCTGACAACCGCAGTTGCGGTTACGAAAACCAGGGACAACCGAGGTTGCGGTTGTCAAAATACGTGTGGTTGCTTCGAATTTACGGTTGCGGTCGCCAGTTATTCGATTCTATCAGTAATTATAATATATATATATATATATATATATATATAATTATATATATATATATATATATATATATATAATATATATCTATATATATATTATATATATATATATATATACAAAAGATTCAATATAATCTGATCCAACTCTTGTGAATTTCAAATTTACCAACAAGTTATTTATGAAAAACTCAATTTTTAGTTTTTCACAGATGAATGAACTGTGCTGTGACCTCATTACACATTTCGAAGAGGTTAATTAGGAACATGAAACCAATGTGTAATTGAAGTTTATAATTTTGTGGTTCCAAAAATATTCCTTATTCCAAAAATATTTCTTATTATAGAAACCTAGCAAAATGGAGCATTTGATTCCCTGGCTTTATTTTTTTTCTAAGATGAATTAGCTAAAAACTAAATAACTATAAGACATGAAACTAACAACAGAATTTAAAATGCACAATAACTAATATATGTGCAAAGTTTTAAGATTTGAATTGATCCAGAAATCGAATAATAAGGTTTTGTAATTTTATGAATATTTAATTAGAATATATTATATATATATATATATATTATATATATATATATATATATATATATAATATATGATATTGATATATATTATAGATATAGATATATATATTTATATATTATTATAGTATAATATATATAGTATATACAGATTTATGTATATATATATTTCTTATCGACTTGATCTATTCTTCACGCTGTCTCTTTGCTCCCAAGATTGGGAGAGTCATTAGTGTCGTTACAGCACGAAAAGAAAAGCAGATATGGAACATGACAAAGCGTCGAAAAGAGAAGCCCAAGCCTTACCGCCCACCTCTTACCATTAACTTAGGAGGAGCTCGTCAAGAAGAAATTCACCCTAGAGTCTCATGGACCGCGAGGACCTCAACATGGTGAAACATCGTCTCAATGTAGAGCTTTAATATTTGTATTTGTTTCCTCCTGGCACAGGCGGACCACAAGCATGCCCCCATACAAACCCGCCATTTCTCTATACACGCACCTTTTTTTCTCGGCTCTGCACAAAGTACTCAATCCCCCATATTTTTTTTTCCTTTTTTTTTTTTTTTTTTTTTTTTTTCTGCCTTCAGGATATTCGTTACCGATCAAATCACTTTCTCTTACGGTCTCCAGCCGGGTCGGTCCCCAACACACTCTCCACTAACTCCGCATAAACCAACCGACATTGTTATTCATCTCTTTCACATGGACAAAACAATTGTCAACGCATACTTTCATTTACTTCCTTAGCATTTACCCTTTCTATCACTCACACACGGACTCTCTAATACGCATTCATGTCTCACTTTATATTCTTTTCACATCTAGCATGCCCTGAAGCAGTTCGTCCATTGGTAACAAATTTGAGAACTTTAGATTCTAATACTTTCTTTAGTTCCAGACCATATCTCAACAGACCCATACAATACAGCAGGTAACAACATGCCCTCATTAAGACTCTATAGCGCACTCAAGACTTAGTCCCTTTACACTTCACAACGATTTAATTGCACCAGCCAACCTTACCTACCATTCACAACTTTCCTACTACACTCCGCATAATCCGTTCCCTATTACTACAACATACCTTAAATTATTTTTTAATCAGACACTTGTCCAGCTGCTCATCATCTAAAAATAAACTCACACTTAGACTGTCTCCACTCAACACAACCATTTAACTTACCTTAGCTACGTGACTTCAGGCCTATTCTTTACATACCCTGCCAAATCTCTCACCAATCCTGCTTCAAATCTCTTTCAGACTCAGGCCACCACAGACCAATCATCGCATTACATAGGTAGGGCACCCTCACTTAATCTCCATTCTCCATCATTCTACACCATTTCCTGCCACCCACACTCTAATTCTTTCATACCCATCCATATATACAATTGAATAACCAAGGAGACATAACACAACCCTGTCTCACTTCCGCTATTAATCCTAAACCATATAACCATTGACACCATTTATCTTACACCGCTTCACTATCGTCAACATTACTTTTTAAGTCATTCAGCAAGCCTAACCACCAACACATAGTATCATGAATAACTGCCATAAAGCTTCACCTATTTAACTCTATCACTACCGTTGTTGTAAAAATCATAAAACCTTAAATATAAATTTATTCTATCTTCTCCCTCATTTTCAATCATTTGTTTCAATGTAAAGATTTGACCACACAACCTCTACCACTTCTAAACGACCTTGTTCTTCACCAATCAGTCCTCAGTCACTCGACGCACTTTCGACAAAATACCAGCATATACCTTACCTACAACACATGCAATAAATTATTCACCTATCAAATATTCTACATTCCCCCTTTTCTCCCTTTTACCTTATACAGGGTAACTATTTACTGCTCTCCTCAATCCTTCGGAAACTATACCCTCCAAAACGCTTTATTTACAAACTTCCAAATCCAATCATCACCATCCTCGCGACTCCGCTATTGATCATTTCAACTGGTAATTATATAGTAATATATTATATATATATATATATTATATATATATATATTATTATATATATATAATATTATTATATATTAATATATATATATAGTATTTATATATATATATATTATATAATCTATATATATATATTATATATTTATAGTTATATATAGTATATTATATATATATATATATACTATAGTATATTTATATATATAAATATATGTAATTATATATATACAATATATATTATATATATTATATATATATATATATATAATATATATATATAATAATAGTATATATATATATATTATTTGGTATATATATTATTATATATATAGTAATTATATATATATATATATAATATAATAATATATATTATATATATATATATATATTATCATATGATATATATATATATATTATATATATAATATTATATATTATATATACTATATATACCTTCCCTCACCACTGACCTCCCATCATGGGAGTGGACATACCGAGTCCAAGACCCGCCGACGCCCGGTCTCCTCAGAGACAGATGTTTTGTGAGTGGTTTGGGTTAAGTTGAGCTGGTTATGTAATATTGCTAGTTAGGTGTGGCCGCATCTTAGCTTTGCCAAGGATGACTGACGGATTCTTGGTAGTGAGTTGAATTCTGGATGCTATTCTGGTGTGTTTGTGTTAAAATGGTGTTTGGTGGTCTGGCTCTTAGGTAGTTTTCTGTCGTGTCGTGTGGATTTGTTTGTGATAATACTTATAATTTGCGATAGGCTGACGAAGTCGCTCAGATTAAGCGTCACTCTCTTAATACAGCCATATAGATAATAATTTAGATTGGTACATTATACGAAGCAACCCATTGCTGCATTGTGTAATGATATAAGGGATCCATAGTGCTATTAGTTGAGTGTTGTAGGGGGGTAGAGAGTGCATTGGCATGAGGTAGTTGGGATGTTTGGTTTTGGAAACAATTGTTGTGCCTATCATGTCAGGGGTGTTGTTCTATGGGTAGAAATTTTGTTTTCTCGTGGAGGTGTTGTTTTATTGTTGTTGATGTGCATCCAGTTATGATTCTTAGAGCTTTTTTTGTGTGTTTGGAGTTTTTTTGTTAATTTTTAGTGCATAGTGTTTGCCAAGTTGGGAAGACGAGCAGTGTTAAGTTCGCGAATGTAATTGTTTAGTAAAATTGTTGGCGCGACAATGGTCTATCAATTCGGGAGGATTATGAAGTGCTGGTTCTGAAAGTGGTCAGTTTCTTGTTTGCAGAGAATAATGTTGTCTGTGTGTTTTTGTGAGGTGAGTATCGCGTGTCAAGGTGATTTTGAGTTTTGTTGAAGGGATATCGCAATGTTTGTTTGGTAAAAAAACTTGGGGTGTGGGCGCCAATTTGGATGGTTACGATGGTGATTAATGTTATTGAAGATTTGTTTGGTGAGGCGGAGATTATGTTTTCTGTTAGCCATGTTGAGTTGGTTGATATATAGTTTTGTTCAGGTTTGATGGCCGTGGTTTAGATTCTAGGTGTTGTAGTGGCTATGGTGATGTTATCTGCGTAGGTTGTATGATTGTGTGATCTATTTGTGGTTGTGGGAGATCGGCCGTAAATAGGTTGAATAATGTGGCGGATAGTACTGCGCCTTGGGGTACTCCGTTGTCGATGTTTACTATTCTGGATTTTGTATTGTTTGTTTGTGTTTGTGCTGTTCGTCCTGATTTAGGAAGTTGGAAATCCATTTTTTAGGTTAGTTGAGGATGTTAAGATTTTGCTACTTTGTGGATTAGTCGTGTTTGGGTACTGTACGAATGCTTTGTTGATGTCGATTGCTATGACTATTGTTTTATAAGTCGGTTTGAGTGGTTTTAGGCCGTTGTTTGTGGGTTGAATGATTATAAGTGCGGTTGTAGTTGAGTGGGTTTTGTAGAAACGGTGTGGGAATTTGTTGTTCGTTTGATTGTGTGAGGTATGTTATATTTTAGTAATGGTTTTTAGTAGTTTCATAGATGTGCACTCACTAAAGGAAATGGGGGCGATATGATGAGGGGTCAGAGAGATCTTTTCCTGGTTTTAGTTTGGGTATAATGATAGTTTTTTTTCTAGATAGGGGGAATGAGGTTTAGGCTGATAGAACTATTATACTTTTGTGCTAATTGAGTTAAAGCGGTGTTCCCTAGGTGTTTGAGATGTTGTCTGGGTCAGTTGAAGTGAGTTTAAGTGTTATGTTTTCTAGATTAACTATTATTTCTATTGTTGGTCGTGGTTGAGTTTTATTTTTTGAGGGCTTTGAGATATTCCTGTTTTGAGGGTGTGTGGGTTTTTGGCTCTGCTTTGCGAAGTAAAGTTGCGAGAACGTTTGCATGTTTGTTTGATGGATTGAGGGTTTTGTGTGTTTGGGATTTTGATGGATTTGTGAATGTTTGTTTGTTGGTTGGTTGAGTTTTCAGTGTGATTTATTGTTTTCTTACATTCTGGTGTTATCTCGTGTGGATTGAAGTTCTTGGTCTTGATGAAGAAGCGTCTGGAAGTTGTTTGAAGAATGTGTTTGTTAAGTTATGATTTGAGGTGTTATAGGGGGCCTTACATATGTGTTTCTAGTTTGAGCGGTGATATGGGCTGTATTTTCCTGAGCGAAGTGCGTTGTATTGATTAGTTATTCTATTTCAGGAGTTAGGGTTGGGTTGTATTTTTTGATGTATCCTCTAGGGATGGCTTTGTTAGATACTTCTTAAATTAGTGAAGAGAATTTTGTATAATGGTTTCGCTGAGTGTTAGTTGTTAGTATATTTAGGGAGATGTATGTTGTTTATCTATGTGGTTGGTGAATTGCGTCTAGCTGGTTTTTGTAGTTTGTGTTTTGTTTTTCTGAATGGGAAGTTTGGTTTGTTGACATTTTGAGTATTTTATGATGATGGGTAGGTGGTTCGAAGTTTGTGGGTTTATGTTACAGTGGAATTTGTGTGTAATTGCATGAGGCTAGTGGTGATGTTGGTGATGTGCATATTCGTTGGTTTGAGGTGGGTTTCTAATGCCGCTGTTTTGTTGTTGTTGATGGGTGGGGTCTTCAAGGATTGGGTTGACTATGATGGGGGTTCCTCCTTGGTTTGCTTCTTGGGCGTTGTACCATGCAGGGTGGTGAGCGTCCCATTATGAGGTTTGGGAGGTAGGAGATTTTGGAGCAGGTTGGTTTGAAATTTTGGCGCATGGTGATGGAAGTGTGGTGGGAATGTTAGAAGTTTATTAGAGCATTGTGTGGTTTTTTGTTTATCATTATTATGAAAGGACTATTTTTGTGGTGTTGTACGTTTAAGCCGATTCTTTAGTTTAGTAAGGTGCTGTTTTGTGCCATATAGTTAGTTTTGTGTAAAGGGTTAGTGAGTTGTGAGTTTTTGGTGGTTTGGGGTGTGAAAGTGTGGCAGGATTTTAATTTTGGTACTGGATAGTAATCGGGTAGGTAGGTTTCTTGTAATCAAGTCTATCGTGTATGTTGTGGTCTGTTCTTAGAAAAAAACTTCTATTCTTGAGTTTTTGTATCGTGTAGTACCGATTGTGTTGGAATGTAATGTTGTATATTGTGGAGTTGTTTGTGTGTATGTGTGTGTTGCGGGGGTGTTGTGATGGATTAAATGCAGACATTATTTCAATCCATTGGTGTTTTGAGAGGGTAGCGTATAAGGTGAGATGGAAGAGTCTTTGGAATCCAATTTATTTGCATCTATCCAGATTTAAGAGTTTCTCCTCAACTATCTGTGTTGCTATTAGACATATGAGTCCTTGTTTTGTTTCTTTGTGTCACGGCTTTTTAGGAATAAGCATGAGCATTAAGTCGGGAAAGTTATGCCTATCCATCATCAAGTAGAAGGAGAGAGAAGTAGTTGAGTGATGGAGAGTCCTGGGAATGATCTCATGTTGTTTATATAATAATATAATTATTATATATATATAATATAATATATATATAATATATATATATATATATATATATATTATATATATATATATATATATCATATATATATATATATTAATATATTATATCATATTTATTATATATATATATATATATATATATATAATAATATCATAGTATATATATATATTATATATATATATATATATATGTATATATATAAGTAATGTATAATATATATATTTAAGAAACACACACACAAAAATAGACCAGAAGTCAAACTCACTACTAGACCAGTTCAATCATCCTTGGCCAAGTTGGGAGATGCGGCCCACCACCCTAACTTTACATTATTACAAACAAGATATCAACCATTACTAAACCACCACAATATCTGTCAAAAATCTGTAACCAGGTCCCGGAGGACACAATCTCACTTTTGTCTTCCTGTCTTATCTAATCTCAAGGCCAAAGCAATCTGGAACTTTCATCCCTGAAGGAGTTTCTGGAGGGCGGTTGCGTCGCGAGGATATTTGACGCGGTGATGGCATCCCTCCCATGATGGATGGTCAGGGGTGAGAGGTATATATATATATATTAGTAGATATATTATATTATATATATATAATATATATATATATATATATATATAATATATATAATCTAGATTAATATATATCCACTTGATTGGATGAAACTTTGGCATGTAGTATACTCATACTGAAGATAGTATGAAACTGGTTGGTTAAACGGAACGGAAAGCCCTAAGGGTAAATCCAAAAATGCGAAATGAATTTCCGCTTCCGAGCAAAATCAAAGATTAATGTTTAAGAATGAATGTTCCATTGTAAATTTAATGTTAAATCGATGATACTTGAGCGCAAAAA
Organism: Trachelipus rathkii; assembly: GCA_015478945.1. Lineage (NCBI taxonomy): Eukaryota > Metazoa > Arthropoda > Malacostraca > Isopoda > Trachelipodidae > Trachelipus > Trachelipus rathkii. Next base: position 21,080 of record JABUQX010059645.1, on the reverse strand, counting down.
ACAGTAATTACTTGTGCCAACCATAGGAAGCAAAAACAGTTAAAGTGATTTACGGTAGAATTTCGGAGTCTTTTCGAAGGCTCCTGTGACTGAGGAACTATAAATGAAATAAATTATTGATATTTTAACATATAAATATATACAGAAAGGAACGTCAAGTCAACAAGAGGGGCCTCCCCCCTTTTTTATAGGTTTCATGCTCAAAAATTTTTTGAATAACAAAGAACCAACCGGTTGCAGGCTAATAACTTACAACAACTATATTATATATATATATTATATAAATTATATATTATATATATATATATATATAAATATATATATATTATATATATATATATAATATATATATATATAATAATATATATTACTGATATATCAATACTATTACTAATAGATCAATCGTATCTTATAATTTGAGGAGAGCTTTTGGTTAAAGGAAGTTTTTCGAAAATTTAAAAGAATTTGAAATTTAAAAGAAAGATAAAAATTAAATTAAAATTTTTAAATTAAAGAATCTACCATAGTATATCAATTTCAAGTTGTTTACTATAAAGTTTAAATACATAATATTAAGATGGCATCAACGTCTCATTTACGAAAATTCATCATTTATCACTATTTTCTATTTATTTTAATTTTATTCTGCATTACAAAGATGTAAGTGGGATTTTAATAAAATTAATAGATATTTGCATCTAGAAGTATATCTATAAATAAAAAAGAAAAAAAAATTTTTATTATAATTTAAATAAAAAAATATAACATCCCATATATATAATATATATGATATATATCATTATAATATGTATATATATATATATATATATATATACATATTATATAGTATATTTATATATATATATATATATATATATATAATATCTATATATATATATATATATATAACTCACTTAAAAACTTACGAAAAAAGACAACGTTTCACCTAAGGCCCGAGCTTCAATCAGGTTTCGAGGAGATTTAAAGTGAGTTCAGCCAGTCTTAAACGGAAAAGCATATCGCGACCAACATGCGCTCGGTGACGGTTAAAATTCTTATAAGCCTCGTCAACAAAAGCTTTTTAAAGGCAAACCTAAACCATGGTCCAAGTTATAAAACTAACGAAATATTTGTGTTTAGAGATTCTAAGCCGTTTCCGTAGTCGGTGCCTTAATTTGTACAACATGATTTCGGTAACGCTCGGATACAAGAAATAGTCCACCTAGATATTAATAAGTCAACCCCGACGTGTCCGGTGTTATTGCGAAGTAACAACGCAAACATCTTTATCGGTATTAATGCTTCTCGATAACTTTTTAGTCAATGAGCTGCATTCTTAGAACATTAGAAATAAATAGACAGTAAGAAGCCAATGTGTTATCGAGACTTTCCCAGTCAAGCCAACAGAAACCAATCCATCAAACATGCCCATGCAAATCCACAAAACACCGTACGACTTGTCAATAACTTACATAATATATACACAAAGTCTAAAACATGTTCATGAAATACACAAAGGTACCCTAGCGGCTATTCAATAAAATGTGCATGAGTATATACAAAAGTCTAAAACAATTGTGTCAGCAAATCCACAAAGCACAACCCTACGGCTTGTCAATAAACGTTACGGAGTTACACAAACGCCTACACTAAAAGAAAAAAAACTATAGCAAAGAAAGAGAAAATTAAATTTACAAGCTTTAACTAACTTATAAGGAAAATATGCAAGTGAAACCTTTAATAACATAAACTAAAAACTCGACGATACTATAAACCTAGACCTAACTTATACTATATGATACCCAAAACCAGCCATTAACCTAATCAAATCCTTTCTTAATGTTTGCAATCAAGTCGCATTCAACAACCTTCAGTGGCAAACCATTCCAAAATTACCCTATTACTTGAATGACTGTTTTCTTATATCAGATGTCACGCTTTCGTTCCTGGGAATGATCTTGGATTTGTCCGGAAGCGTCGGCGGCGCATATGCGCTGTCGCTGTAAATCAAACGTTTCTTCTTATATACTTAATATATAATTATATATATATATTATTATATAATATATATATATAATAAGTTATATACTATAGTATTATAGTATTACTATAGATATATATATATACTATATCATTATATATATATATATATTATAAATATATTATATATATATATATATATATATATATTATCATATAATATTATATAATAATTATAATATATATAATATATATAATATATAATATATATATAAATTACTTATATTTATATATACTGAGACCTAAACCATATGCTATATACAGTTTCCTTAATAACTCCATTGCTCTTGTTAAACCAACAATTGCCGATAATAATTATACCCAGCATCTTATATAGGCTATAACACTAGTTGGAAGAATGTGACATACTACTTTCAAATTGACTGCTATATAATCACACCTAAACCCGCAATTTGGCTTAGTCAAATCATACTATATGATTCCCAAACCAAGTCATCACTCACATTATAAGTTACACCCTATCCTAATCTTAGTTCTCTCAAATTTATGCCTAAAACTCGAGTCGACATTCAACAAACTCCAGTGGCAACATTCCAAAAATTTAACGCCTAGATTAATGAAATGAATGTTTTCTTATATCAAGGATGGACACGTCGTCCGTGCATCATTATTCCTTATTAAGGTAGCCACTTTGGTATCCTCTAACATTAGAAACCTTGCATTTAAGCCCTGGTATAAGTCATTTATATATGAGGAACCAATAGTGGCCCCAGTACTGAACCCTGTAGGGACATCACTCTTCACTATTTCCATGATTGACTTTTTCCATTTGTTGTACACCTGGTTTTTCAAATTCAAACAAAACACTCCTTAAATCCAAACCATGTTACACTTCCATCTCTATCACAATAGCAATAACTTCTTCATCAGCCTTATTTGCGGAACTTAATCAAAAAGCTATGCTATAAAGTCGAAATATAATAAATAAACTGGATATCCTCCGGTCATGCAGTTCAGTAATGTATTCCATAAATTCTTAAAGTTTTCTGACATAACCCACACTTTCTGAAACCATGCTGGAAGTCGTACAATACCTTGTTATTTCCTTCCAAATATTTCTCTATCATGACTATTCAATAGCTTTCCAGGAATTTATTACAACCAGAGTGTTAAAGCTAAAAACTGCCTATCAATTTCCAAAGACCTTCCTTACTGGCCTTTTATTGTATAAATAGGACCACAGCCGTCTCGGTACCTCACCAAATGTTATACGATCGGCTTAAACAATCAAATACCCGCTCCTTTGCAATGCTCAGGTACTACCCTCCGTCAGAATTCTACTACATAATTATATCAGGAATGTAAGCTTATACTTGAATCAATAATGGTCCAGTAACGTTTAAGATCCTTTACCTGCAAAATTCACAAATATCTGTAAGTCTATTTGTATACATGCATAACACAGAAACTTAATAGTCTCACAAACTATTATCGAATATATGTCATTCATAAACATTGAAGCAACTTAAGCCTATTGACAATGTTGACTAAAACTACCTTACTGAACTCACTAATTTTCCATCAATTTAATTGGACCAATTGTACTATTTTTACTTTTAATTTATGACTGCTAAAAACTTCTCAGGTTCCTTATTCCTATTCCTTGACTAAATTAATTTTACTTGCCTCTACTTAAGCCTTCTATAATATTGTCTTGGTTAAGTTTGCATTTCGATTTTCTTTAAATTTTCTAGATCATCTCTCCTATTAACTACCCTATAAATATTTTAAAATAATTATGGAACGTATTAAGAGAGGTAATGTTGCAATTGTAAATGGTTGAAAAGTCATTGAGAATTATTAGGAAATTGCCTACTTACTAAATTAACACGATAAATTATATGATAATTAATTGATATTAAAAAAATAATAATAATTGATTCTTCCTCCACATCGTATGTCTGGCAAGAATTACTATAGGGAAAAGAGAATCAAGATAAAAAATAACGAAAACTAGTCTAAACGAAAGCAACTTTACCGTGAGGGAATATCGCTAAAACAAATATTGTATTTTTGTTGCACCGTTACTGTACCCACCCGTCAGTTTTAAGTTGTAAACTTTGACCCCTTTCAAAGTCTCCCCAGCGTAAAAACTGGGAAAATTTCAACAAGAAATCAAATAAACCCTTCCAGACTCTGAGGAGGGTTCGTTCTTAATAATGACTCTCCCTTCCAGCCCCCTATTATAAATGTAAACACCGAAGAAATTTCGACCCTTATTCAATAAAGGTGTAAAATTTAAAGGTATCTAGGTAAACGAAAAAGGTAAAATTATTTTTATCGAGTCTTTTATGTAATAGTATGCTTTATAAAGAAATAAAAAAGGCAATTTTACATCGCATATATAGATAGAAATGAAAAAGAAGAAAGAAAACTAAATAGAAAAAACAAATATGTTAAAATATACAAAATTTCCAAGAGTGGTATAAAAAAAAACTCTTCTCTCAAACCTTTGCCTCTAATTCTACTTTAGAGGATTCCGGAGCTACTTCTACTCCTCAACCCCCTACAACTCATTTAGGCCTAACACTGTAATTTCGTTTAAATATGTTATTTCAGCTCTCTTTGTCTTAACACTATAAGAAGGCGCACTGGTCCTGATGGTATTCCTCCTGTGGGTCTCAAAACTGGAAACGAGCTTCTCATTCACCTGTACCGAAAAACTAAAGGGAAGACCCCTCTAAAGCTTTCAAAACTGAATTCATAAATCGCTTAACTTTGTTTCTTTACTTAAGGTTTTGAAATCTCTCCTTACGAACCAGGGAAGATTTGGAAAACATCCTATCCAATTCGTTTTAATCTAATACCTACTGATATCCAGGCCACATGCACTTTATAAGTAAGAATTCAGAACCTCTAGTTGATAAGTGATACTCTCCACCTTATACTGATTACTCTCAGGTCCCTCTCCCTATCTGTAGCATTTTCGGTAATAATCTTTACGCTAGGGCGCATAGACCATATCAAAAGTCTTACTTACAATAAAGTCTGGCCACAAAGCATTATGAATACCAAACCTCTTCTCGGGTATCTTATCCTTCTCTCTGTGAACTCTCATTTTATTTTTAGTTATAGAAGAGTCATGTTATCCACTGTCCGGCCACCGCTCATCCTTTAAGTCTACATCTAGTTGCATTCCTCATGGTTCTGTCTTATCTCCAACTATTTTTCTACATTTCATTAATGACCTCTCTATTACTTCATCAGCTATCATCAACTCTTATACTGACGACTCCACCCTTCATTACTCTTTTCATTTTGAAAGCGATTAGCTTGTGCTAGAAGAGTATCCTTGTAGCAACTAATCTCTGATCCTTTTCGAATTTCTAATTGGAAATTGAGGACAAGGTAGTTTTCAATTCATCAAAAACTCAATTCCTTCATCTTTCTACTAGAAAAAAACAACTCAAATCTTCATTTGTCATTAATTGGAAGGATCACATTACTTCTCTTTCTAAAGCCGTAATGAGGTGTTGTTCTGATACGCCAATTCAGAATTTCTCTACACCCCACCAGTTGCTTGTTCTTTGTAGGGGCGTTGCTCGCCTTGTAAGGTTTATGCATCACAAATGTGGAGCGGTCTCACTCATAGAGCTCTTGTAGAAAAGATGGCGTCTAGGACTTATCATCTTATGAATTCTCGCCAGTCTCTCTTTATCCGTTGAATTGCTGCGTCATTCTCTTATTTATTCTGTCTGTTATAACTACATGACTATCGAGAAAACATTTACATCTCAAATGCTATTCTTCAGAATCTAGTAAATCCTCTTCAATGAGATATAAATGAAGTGCACAAACCTTTTCAATACACTAGTCTATACCCTCTCTAATCCACCTCGACCAAGATATATTCGCTTATGCCAATAATTCTTATATGATACATCTCACTGAATACTAGTCTGAACCACTCCTTATTTTCCCAACTACCTTTTTACTTTGCACACTTTCAAAAACGCCGTGTATGCGCCATGTCGGACCTGATTAAAATTGGACTCTGACTGAGAAACCTTCGTTTAAAACCCCCCAGGGGGGGTCCGTGGGAGGGTGAAGAAAATTAAGGTAAGGTGCGTGCGTCCCTTTGCTCCCAACAGGAAAGTAGGATATAGGGTACTACTATAACACTCAGTAGTAATATACTATATATACGATTACCTAATTATACTAATTAGGTACTATATATTATATATATAGTAATATCCAGGCATAGTATCCAAGCGATCATAAACTATTGGAACTATAGGATAATATAATAAAGATATGATAGTATTACAGTTAACACCACCGCTCGACGGACGAGAGGACTATCTAGGAGAGAGAGGTGTTTCAAATATTTAACGTCTGAGCAAGGACGGAAAGCCAAAGAATAGAGAATAGCTTACAACTCCAATCCACCGGAACAGTGACGAACCTGCGATCTCCACTTTAGGTTGGGCGATTGTGCTCTTACAGCTGAGCTACCGGACTGGCTATTTTGGTGTCGTATGATTCCAATTCCTTTCTTGACCAACGAAGAAAATTCGTATTCAGCGACTCCGCCGAAGGTAAGTTATTCTTCTTATAATAAATAACTAAATCCAGAAAATCCATTCGTTGGCTCCATTTTAGTTAACTTACTTTTATATTTTTTTCAAAAAGTACCAAGAATACAATTTTGCTTAACCTCCGTTAATTGAAAATAGATTTTAATTTCGTTAAAATTTAATAATTAATATATATATATATATATAATAGTTATATATTATATATATATATTAAATACTTATATATATTATATATTATTATATTATATATATATATATATATATTCTGTAAATATATATAGTTATAATATAATAAAATATATATATATACAGTGATGGGGCGAATGCCGAATACCGGATTCAAATCCGATATTTAGCTCTCGATATCCGGATTCGGATTCGGAAATTCGAATCCAAAGTGCTTTGCTGGATTTCGAGGATTCTGAAACAATTTCGAACACCACGGATTCGCGGAATACGGATTCGAATGAATCCGAAAGGATGTTATGATTCTGGATTACGGATGGGTCGAACATTTTTTTAACACCTACGGATTCGGATTCGGAGCTAGATTCCGAATCCGGACAATAAATACCAAATGTTTAGATTATTTACTACTAGGTAAGATTCACATAAAAACAAAAGGAAATAATAAAAAAAAATAACGCAATCATAATAATAAAAATTAGTCATTTAAAAAAATAATCACCATTATAAAAGAGAAGCCAATTCAAATCAGGAAGTGCTGTAAATGGAATGCCAAAACATCAAGATGCAATTTCTATTATTATATAAGTTAGCTTTAAATCAGTAACGCACATAGTAGAAGAAAATAGAGTTAACTACTGATAACATTTATAAATGTGGTAATAGTTAAAAAAATTAATTTAATAATTTAATTAGAATGTTATGATTAAATTAATGAGAAACAGTTAATAAAATAGTTCAATATGGTTAATTAATCATATTTTAAAAAAAATTTTTAAAAGAGAAAAATTTATACCATTATTAAATTCTAATTGAAAACTTGCTCATCTTTGTATATACTTAAATAGGAAATATAACAATCCGTACACTAACTAACTCTATAATATATATTCTCTCAGTTTATATAACCATGCAAATATGATAGAATTTCCCATGCATACTCAAAGCAAACACTAACCTGAAGCTAGACCTAAGTGTCAGCCACTTTATGAAAACTCAAAAAAGAGACCTCACAACACATCACAGATACCACACGATCTCTCTTATAGATAGACACACATCCCATCATCATTAAACTCACAACAATATTGGTTTACCATAACGAATGCTAATACCCAGCTCGTCCCTCTGATATCTCTTAATATTACGCAAAGCCCCGACCTCTTCAAACAATTCATCTCATCCTCTACTTGAGTCGCTTATACGTGCACTTGTAGGACATCTAGCCCTGGTGGTGTGTCGAAACACACCACTACAGAACATCAAGAGAACCACGCCGAAACTATCTCACCAGCCAAAGCATACTTTCATTCCCATATCAGAACACAATGCCAACCGTCTTTCTACAAACACCACCACTTAGAGAACTCGATACCTGAGCTAGAAACTACATATTACACCCATCTTGAACCATCATCAAAAACCTAATTCGCGAGCACCCAAGGTTAGGGGTCGAGACACACGCACAGATCCAACCGCATGCGTAAGTACCATCAAAGGAAATACAGTAGTTATTTAAAAAAACAATATGCACCTATATCCGACAGAACACGCGAAAACTTCACACATTTATAGATACAAGCATATATCATAGTTCTCAAGTCTACTACATTACTCCAAAGTGAGGCAATAAAACTGACCAAAAAACTAAAAAACACTGATATCCTGGACAAGGTGCATAGCATAGTGAACACAGCTTTACTTGTCACATTACACTGACACAGATATTCCTATAATGTCGAAAAAACTTCACCACAACTCCTCAGAACTGCTATAATTCTGAAGGGCTCAAATAGGAAACCGGCAATTCAAATTTCATCTTTTGCTCTACTTATTGTGAAGTTTGCTCCTTCTGAGATGATACAGAATCTGCCACAACACTTCATTGTAAAACGAGGCTTTGGACAGTAAACACTTGTTTATCAAACACAACGACTTAGATGGCAAAAGGTCGAAGCAGGAAGAATAACGAGACAAAATCACTCAGTGAAAGTCCTCAAGTGTAGAACTCCAATTGTTATAGATATGGTTGCCCTACGGCAATAATTAGAAATGATGTCATATTGTAAGCGTTCACTTTAATTCGCGAACGTACGTGAATCTTTGTTCCTGACGCGCTCGCTGTACAATTTCTTGCAGAAGGAAACGACGCCGCAGAATACCTTTTGTTGAACCTCATATCACACGTATCCACCATGCCTTGTTAAATCGATCAAACATATTCAATATCACAAAAGAGGTCCCACAAAACAAACTGTGCCATGTTAAATGTTCTGTCATCAACTAGACGTGAACGCTATATAACTTCATATCATTCGTACTATTCCTTGAATCTCGTAACTGAATCATGCTTACAGTGAACAACGTGACCGCACAAAACATACCACACACTGGTCACTTCATTATATAAATTAGAATAACTATAAGGCAATAATATAACATATAAAATAAATGACAACATAAATAAATATTTAATATGAATTAATAAAAAATATATATATATATAATATTATATTATAATAAAAAATATACTTTAAAGTTTTAAAATAAATCACTTTCGACCACACACCACATCACAACCACACATACTCACACCACAATAACAATGCACCAATCTATCTTCACCACCTGCATGCGACGATTCGATCCTGAACACCCATACACAATAGTACGGCATCGAGATCAGTCATTGCAACCCATGCCTACACGACCATCGCAAGACTAAGACTCTGACCACCTGAAGCGTATATCTGCTAATGGATCACAGTATAGCATCTCGAATCCAGGCAGGGTGAAAAGTGCGCACAATATAGGCACACGTGTATACTCTATCATCTATAAACAACAATTTTCAGTATCTGCACGTGAAGAATTTACGGCGGAATTACTTTACACATCAATAACGAGCTTAATACACTATTAACATAAATACAAATACACCTATATATATATAATTAACACGATCACTACATACACACACCACATATGACTACACTCACATATACATAAGACTACACTCACCACAGATTATAACTATACACTTTATCCTCGTGTTCTTTTTACAATGTAGTATCTATAGGTTTGATCAGTATGCACTCTTTCTTTTAAGCACCACACACACACACTATCACACAAACACACCCACACTTTACAAGTATTTAAATAATTACGCAAAGAAATATAGCCTCGAAAAAATAATAACGCAAATAAATCTATAGCCTTGGAGTAACCAAAAGTGTTACCAATTAAAAGTTATCTGCCTCAAATTGTAGGGATGAGGCTGCAATAGAATTTCCTTCCTGTTCTGGTATACGCGATCTTCTTTCATTAGTATTATCTGAGTCATGCGCTATCTTTATTCTAAATTCCACTTTACTGAACATTACCCTTCTTACTCAAGGCATCGCCACTTATATTTAGTGAAGCTAATGTTTTTGAAATTTCTAATAGCAATCTTTACTTTGTATTTTCTTAATGTTTCTATCCTTAATTTTCAGCCAAAGGTTGTTTATGCGCTCATGTGGGCAACGACATTCTTTTTTTAGTATTTTCATTGGAGTCTTCAGAATCTTCCTCCTTATTAGTCAGACTTTCTTTCTATTCTATAAGTAGGCTCAATTGTTCAATTTATCTCTTTTCTTTTTCAACTGTATATTAAACTCCAAAAGTGCACAAACTCTCTCATTTTCTCTCTACGAAATCGTTAATTTTGGTTAATTTAGAGTTCACAAGCTACATTAGTTTTCCTTTAATTATCAAAAATCAGTTAGCGGTTTTGCCTATCTTTTCTATACCCCATAATAATTTTGATAAGAGAGTGCAATTACCTACCCGTATCCCTGATCGTCTTGAACATGAACTCAACACATTTGGCAATTTCTTAACTTCCAATCCTTCTCCTTACACTAAATTCCTCTCTCACCCTTAAATTCCTTCGATCAAATTACCTCTCTATCTTGTCCTAATCAAAGAAAAAAAAAATTAAAATAAAAAAAAATTTGTACTTACTAAATAAAATATAGAAACTTTTAAATTTTTTTAAATCGGTTGGATGAACATTAAAAAAGTTATATCTATTTTCATTTATGAGGAAATTTTCCCTACCGGAGAGAATTTGGCACTTTCGTATTTTAAAGACTGGTATAAAAAATGTTCCCAGAATGATTTTTTAGATAATACTGTAGACCAATCTTTGTGCAATTCGCTAGAAGTCATTTCCGAAAAAAGGATATTAAAATTTCCTAAAAATGTCAGGAACAAGGTTGTTGTTTGAAATGTGATCGGATATCAAACTGATAGAGACACAAAAATATTCAGGTAATCGATGTTTTATAGCGCGCCAAACGCTGTATTTTGCTTTTTAATTTGATGTAAATCGGATGAAATTTACAAACATTAAAACCAAATTTAAATTCTACGGATTTCAGACCACAGTCCTTAATGCAAAGTCGATACTTTCCCTTTACTAGAAATTTTCTGCCCCAAATAACACTTTTATTCCTATTTATTTCAATTAACTTTGCAATTTTTTCTTAACCTAATTGGTTATAAATAAAGAACGTGAAAGTATCAGAAGAAACTTGCATTCTATACATTTTTTTATTTTATGATGCAAGGAAAGTAACTGCAATCATATTACACTTATATTATTTCATTTCATATCTCATCTTTACTTTTATATCATCCCATTACTTTTACAACCGATATTTGTTGTTTCCTCTGATTTCCGCTACAGTCAATATGCGTGATATAGGAACACTCACTCATCGCTGTTCGCTGTCATGTCAATCTGCTGAAATTTTTTGGAGGAGGGGGAAATATATTTCAACGGATTTAGATTGGTAAAATAGGAAAAAATTTTAAGCATAAAGATTATAAAATGCAAATAAAGTATTCAATGTCAGATAAGCATGTCCCTATCCCGAATTAGTCGTGAGGGCAATGCTCAAATGAACATGGATTCTTTGAATTAAATTTTATTGGTAAGATGTGAGATCAATAACCATCCATGCACGCAGATAATACCTCCCTAACCTGTTCGGTCAGACATACCTAAAATATCTTTTTTTTAGGCAGAGTAATAAATAGTATTAGTAGTTAGCAAATAAAACTACAGATAAAAGAAAATGCACAAAAACATACTAAAAAAAGTTAGATGAAAACATTATATGTTTATTGCAGTACGTATTGTTTTTATGCTAGAGTTCTAATTTAATGGAAAAATGTGTTAATTACAGTAACAACAAAAGAGTATTAGCTCATAAACACAAGTAAAAGTACTTGAAATATATTGGAACTCGTCGGCATAATAAGCATGAGAGAAGTCTACCAATTCTCCATGGTCTACGTTGAAGTCTACCTGAATGTTATTCTAGCATCATGTTGTGAAAAAATAAAACATAGCAGTAAAGAGCATACTTTTTAAAGAAGCTGAGAAAATAGACGATTCTATAAAAATACCTGAAAAACAAGATTATTTGAAGCTAATAGGAAAGAAGGGTTTAATCATAGAAGTCGAAGTTAACTTTAAGTTTGTATAACACATTTTTAAACGAAAAGGAATTATAAATAAATTTCAGGTATAATTTAGTATGGAATATCGCCTAGATATCTATCACAATAGGACAAAGGGGTTTAGGATGACAAAAGAGAGTTATTCTGCAGATGAAAAGCTTCAATGTATGTCACACCGATTTTAAAATGTATATAAATGGTACTAATCACGCTAACGCGTACTTGATCTTTACTAATTTCTCTATTAAAAGTTATGCTCATTCAAATTTAACTGAACTACGAGTCTAGCGTTTCCTGACACCGTTATGTTTAATGGTAATTTTTGCTTTATTTTTGAAGGAAATGATCAAAGTAGGAATATTCAACCCTAAATTTCACTGATCTATATTTGATCTATATTTGATCTAAATTTAATTAGTTAAATTACATTTTCTCTTTTAAAAGTTTTAATAACCATGGACTTAAAATGAGTTTTCTTTTTTTAAATTTACAACAAAATTTTTTAAAAAAAAAAAAAATATTAGTGTATATATATTTTATATAGTATATATATAATAGTATATATAATATATAATAGCTATTATTATATAGTAATATAATAAATATATATATATAGTATATATATATATATATAATATATATATAATATTTATATATAATAATAATTATATATATAATAATATATATATATATTAGTATATATATAATAGATTATATATAGATATATCAGTATATATATTTTATATATATTATAATAGATAATATATATATAATATATATAGAATAATATATATATATAAAATAGTACGTTATATATTATATAATAATATATTGATATATATATATATAATTATAATTATATTTAATATATACATATATATATTGTATATATATATATAGTATACTATATAATATATATATATATATATATATTAGAAATAGTGTATATATATATATATATATATATTATATATTTATATATTAGTATATATATATATTATATATAATAATGGAAATAATTCACTATATAGAATATATATATATTATTGATATGTATATACAATTCTGATATATGTTATTATTATTAATAATATCATATTAAATATATAGTATGATTTCATAAACAATACTTATAGACTAATATATAATATATATATATATATATTTATATTATATATATTATATATATATATAATAATATATTATATGTATATAAATATAATTCGTATATATATATATATATATATAATATATTATATATAATAATAAGTATATAAT
>JABUQX010059645.1:0-2500 GCA_015478945.1 Trachelipus rathkii | reverse complement strand
TTTCTTATTTAAGTTACTACTCTTTATCTCTTTCCCTCTAAAGTAATTTAAGAAAAAAAATAAATGAAAAAGAAATTGTTTAAGATAAGTCACAAAAGTTAAAAAAGTACATTGTCTTTCTTTGAATTTAAAATGTTTTAAAAAATTAACATCTTATTATTTTATATTTATCACTTGGTTTGTGCTTCTATAATCAGCATAATATTCGAGACGTTGCAAATCTGTCCAACTAGATCTTTATGATTATGATGGAGAAGAGCTATTCACTTTAAAATGTCTATTGAGTGGGGATGTCCTTTGTTTAATGTGCTTCATCTTTTAAAATAGCTGTGTAGGATAAGTAGCACCTGATACATAGGTGTTGGACGTGATAATTGTGCGACTTCTCAATGTTAGTATATTGTTACATTTATCCAATATAATCGCTATTACAATGCGCAGCATTACAATGAAACATGAAATCTGTTGAAACATCCCTACAACTCTAAACCGAACCAAAAAGCGCTCAAGTAGTAAATAAGCACCGAACCGTTCATTTCTCAATATGTTTTTATAAAAAAACGTGTATATGACAAAAAAATTGGCCGGATGCCTGCTCTAAATGATATATATATAATGACTGGTAATCATGAGTATAATCTTTTAGTTGAGTATCAAATCTATAGTATTAGTCAGGGAACCCAAAATTATAACTATTTACGCTCAATTGTGATTTATTAGATCAGTATCTGGTGGCACTAGTGATAGTACTATCATGATTTGATATTTAGTATTTAGTTATGAAATAATATATATAAATAATCAGAATATGTGAGTATATAATATTATATAATAATATATATATAGTATATAAAAGTCAGTATATATATAATTACTAATTATATAGTAATAGAAAAAGAAAAGGAAGGATACTCATGTACCAAGTACTCTCTGGTAGGTATTAAAAATTAATAATCACACATAGCCCCACCACTATAACAGTTGCACAATAATCCTTTTTAATGTCAATAATTAATCCGTGAGAAAGCAATTAATAACTTGCGGCTAACCGTAATAGGATTATGTAAATAAGCGGTAGCGCATAAACCATATCATATTGGTTATAAATGGTTATATGTATAAATAAAATATTATGCTATAGGTAGACAAGTACAGTATGATCCTCTTGAAATCAGAAAATGATGTTTTAAATGGTAATACTTTTATTTGATAAAAATTTTAAGTCATTGTAGCCTTATCAAAAACTATTTTGAAATCTCTATTGAAAATGCTTTGTAAAGATATTATTAAGAATTATCAAAGTGACGAAGAAGGTGACGACAAGTTTGAGGAAACGTACGAATATCAAACTATTTTTAACCAAATTAAAAGAGAAACTAGGTAATTTCTGTTGAAGCTTTCTTGGAAATTAAAAATAAAATGTGCAGTACCACTAAACAATTGTATATATGATTTTTCAGTACATTTTATTCATTAAGTAAATCGTTTGATAAACACTTTTTACTCCAAATGATCTCTGATCAACCTTAAATATAATTAATTTGGCAATTATATTTTAAATAAATATAAATATAATATAGTATATGATATATATATATAATATAGTGATTATATATTATAAATTAAATACAGTAAAATCATTTAAATATGTATTACCTCAATAATAGTAGTATATCACTATATAAGGTATATTATGATAGTAGACTCACTGTTATGAGTGTATTTATATATTACAAAAGCAAAATATTAAAATAATAGTACTTGTAACTCAGTACTATGGTTAACATTTAAGAATAATATACAGAACAAAAAAATGCATTAGTATTAATCATTTATTTGAGTAGGAAATATTTCCGAGAGGAAATTGATTAAGAAATAGTATTATTATCATTATGAATACTTCGACGGTTATGTCGTAACTCTGAGTATATTAATAATCTTCTTGCATAATCTAGTATTAAATGTTAATTAGTGTGATTTATATGAGATAATAGACTGAAGTTGAAAGATTATAGTCTCTTAACTTCTTCAATTAGGGAAGAGAAAAATATTGTTTCAGAGTTTTATAGTATACTAAATATAAATAAATTTAATATTAATACACTCTCAATTTTTAAGCTAAAAAGAAGAAAGAACAAATTAATAAAGATATTATATTAGATAATTTATTATAAGCATATATGTACTCTCTAGATATATACATAAATAAAGAACGCTTCCTATGATTACTTAACCATCCCATAATTGTTAACACTAATAAGACTAAACTTGTACATTCTCCCCTGTCTTAATTAGTCCAAATTCTAAGAAAGACCTATGATCTTCTCTCAGAAGCTACAAAGGACAAATGCATAACAAACATCGTGCTTGCTTTTAGCAGCGCTTAAACATTTCATAGATCCTACTCACATCTTTTTTAGCGAACTATTAAAAACAATTACATTCATAATGGGACACCAATCGATTGGCATAGATAATTTACATCTACTGAGTAAAGTAT
>JABUQX010059644.1:22500-25650 GCA_015478945.1 Trachelipus rathkii | reverse complement strand
GAGTGTAAGTAAACTGCAAACGTGTTGAAGAGTAAATGATGTCGGTGAGTGTAAGTAAATCTGTGTGTGTGTGTAAGTGTAAATGTAAGTGTGTGTGTGTGTGCGTTGTGTGTGTGGTGTGTGTGTGTGGTGTGTGTGAACGCGTGTGTATAAGGGTAAAATTGTAAAGTGTCATGGGTAAATGTAAGTGGTCATAGTGAAATGTGTGTATTAAGTGTCATATGTGAATGTGTTGTATAGTGGTGTGTGCTTGTGTGTGTGTGCGGTGTGTGTGATGTGTGTGTGTGTTGTGTGTGGTGTGTGACCGCGTGTGTATAAGTGTAAAATGTAAAGTGCTCTATGGTGTAAATGTAAGTTGTCATAGGAATGTGTGTATTAAGTGTCATAGTGAGATGTGTGTAATAAGTGGTTAAGTGTGTGTGTGTTGCGTGTGTGTGTGTGTGGTGTGTGAGTGTGTGTCGGTGTCGTGTGTATGTGTTGTTCTAAAAATAATATAACAATAGGCATGCAAGTAAATAACACTAAGTATAATAATAAAAATAAAAAAATAAATAAAAAAAAATAAAAATAATAATAAAAATAAATAAAAATAATAATAAAATAAATAAAAAGTATTAAAACAAAATAAAAAACATAATGTTAATAAATATATGAGTTAAAGCAGTAAAACATATGAGTTAAAGCAGTAAAACATATGAGTTAAAGCAGTAAAACATATGAGTTAAAGCAGTAAAACATGAGTTAAAGCAGTAAAGCAGTAAAACAAAAGCATACTAATCCCTCCTTGGTGTTAGGTCACACCTCTATTGATTTACTGATTTACTGCTTTAAGGTATGTAATGTTAATAAATATATGAGTTAAAGCAGTAAAACATATGAGTTAAAGCAGTAAAACATGAGTTAAAGCAGTAAAACATATGAGTTAAAGCAGTAAAACATGAGTTAAAGCAGTAAAACATGAGTTAAAGCAGTAAAGCAGTAAAACAAAAGCATACTAACCCCTTGTTGCTATGTAACACCTCTATTGATTTACTGATTACTGCTTTAAGGTTTGTAATTTTAATAAATATGTGAAGTGAAAGCAGTAAAACATATGAGTTAAAGCCGTAAATCATGAGTTAAAGCAGTTAAAGCAGTAAAGAAAAACAAAAGCATACTAACCCCCTTGTTGCTATGTAACACATTTACTGTTTCACTGATTTACTGCTTTAAGGTATGTAATTTAATAAATATATGAGTTAAAGCAGTAAAAACATATGAGGTTAAAGCAGTAAAACATGAGTTTAAAGCAGTAAAGCATAAAAAACAAAGGCATACTAAGCCCTTAGGTGTTAGGTAACACCCTATTGATTTACTGATTTACTGCTTTAAGGTATGAATGTTAATGTTTTTAATAAAATTCCTTACAGTTGTAGTAAAATAAAATGTTTATATAATAGACACTCGGCTTTTTCCTCTTACATACAATTTTTAAAATTTATAAATTAAAAAGTATTTAAGTAAAATATAAAAGATGTCTGTATTGAGTTACAGTTTAGTTCGCGAAAATTGTTTTTTTTATAAAAATGTTTAAGTATGACAATAAAAATGAATGACTCGTAGTATATATATATTATTTTCATTCACGCGGGGAATAGTTGCGCCTTGGGCACCCGCGGCGGCGGGTTACGCGGAAATATTTGGCTCTGCAGGGCTGCCGCACGCGGCGGCGGGTACGCGGAGATATGGCGACGCGGCGGGGCGCACCTGCGGGTGCGGGGATGACTGCCTTTGCGCGGAGTGCGCATGCTGCGCCCTGGTGTTCCAATTATGATC
Source organism: Trachelipus rathkii (assembly GCA_015478945.1). Taxonomy (NCBI): domain Eukaryota; kingdom Metazoa; phylum Arthropoda; class Malacostraca; order Isopoda; family Trachelipodidae; genus Trachelipus; species Trachelipus rathkii. The sequence goes on along the minus strand of JABUQX010059644.1, from coordinate 23,835 downwards.
TAAGGGAGGACATCAATATTAGCTCTGTTCTATGATGTGGTAGAAAAGGTAGAAAAGGTTAGAAAATGCTAACTCATAGCAGGAAACATCCTAGCAACTTATAATATATACACCAATCGCCAAGTGTTCTATGGCGTAAGTGCTAAGTGTCTATGGGTGAGTGTTAAGTGTCTATGGAATGATATAAGTGTCTAATGGACGAGTGTAGTGTGTATAAAGTGTCATAGATGTGTATAAGTGTAATAGTGAATGTGTGTGTAAAAGTGTCATAGTGTATGTGTGTATGAGTGACATAGTGTGTATAAGTGTTAGAAAAAAACTAACTCATAGTAGAAGCATCTAGCAACTTGTAATATACACCAATCGATTCCTCATACCTTATAACCTAGGGGGTAGACACCCATATTAGGGGCATTCTAGGCTCAGGGAGGCTAGAAAAGGCTTGAAAAAAGATGGGCACTCAGTTGCACTATGTGGCACTCACTTGCACTATGTGGCACTCACTTGGCACTCATTGGCACTCATTGGCACTCATTGGGACTCATTGGCACCTCACTTGGCACTCACCTGGCACTCACCCAGCACTCATGAATAATCATAGAACACTAATAGAACACCACTAGATACATACGTTCAAGTTAGGAACGAAATATGTGACGGGTGGGACACGAGTGGGCCAAAAAATTAGCGTGGGCCAAAATTGACCATGGATATCTGGCAAGGTTCAAGGCTGAAAAATATCATGGTCAAAACAGGTTAAGACATCAAAAAAGGGCTAATCCCTAAAGGAAGGACAAAATAATTACCGTGGGCAAAATTGACATGGTATCTGCAAGGTCAACCGAAATTATTCATGCGTCAAACAGGGTTGTAAGACATCAAAAAGGGCTAAGTCCCTAAAGAAAGGCCAAAAAAATTACCGTGGGTCAAAAATTGACCCAAGGTATCTGGCAAGGTCAAGGCCGAAATATCATGGTCAAACAAGGTTAAGACATCAAAAAAAGGGGCTAAGCCCTAAGGGAAAGGGCAAAAAATTACGTGCGCGTCAAAAATTGACCCAGCGTATCTTTGCATGGCTTTGGAGAAAAGTCAAGGACAAAAAATGAAAAAACATGTCAAAAAATACGCTAAGCACCTAAAAGGTGGCCAAAAATTCTAGGGTGGGCCCAAAATTGACCCATGGGAAGACCACGGGTTTGTCGAAAAAAATTAGGGTGCGGGACACGTAACAACGGTTGCTGGACGCAAACCGTTTGGCGCAACCCCTTCTTTCGAAGGCTGCAAAATTAGGCAGTTGCCGAAAAATTTATGGGTGCCCAAAAATTAGGTTTGCTT
>JABUQX010059644.1:0-7500 GCA_015478945.1 Trachelipus rathkii | reverse complement strand
TAATAAATTCCATAATCCAACACAACCCGTTGAACAAACCAATTTCTCAGATTGTATCGTGCTTCCCTATTCTCACAATTTACATTCCTTTGCAACTACATTACAAGCTCTTTCTAACCGCAAGTTAATTTTCAAATACCCTTGTACTTTGCATAGCCATCTAATCCATAATAACAATACCAAATCAGAGTCCCGAGGAGGTGTATATATCGTCCCCTGCATGAATTGTCCCTCTGTCTATTTCGGAGAGACCCTCAAAACTCTCAACACCAGAATCACTCAACACAAAAATGCCATCAATCGTCACAACATTCAAAATGCCATTTATTAACATAAAATCAATAGTGACCATTTGATAAATTGGAACAGCTCTAGATTTCTCTTTGCATCATCCCTCCGAACCGAAAATCGATTAATAGAATCCTTTCTCATCAAAAATCATAACAATTTCAATATCTCAGAAGGTTTTTGCAACATAGACCTTATAACAAATAATTTTCTAAAACCCTTTTTCAATACCAGACCTTTAACCATGCGAGTTATTATTATTATTATGTATTATTAATTATTATTATGTATTATGATTATTATTATTATTATCTAATTATTTAAATATTACTATTATTATATCATTATTATTATTATTTTTATTATTATTATTAATTATTATTCAAGAAGTTTTTTTTTTTTTTATTTTTTTTTTTTTTTTTTATTATTATATATTTTTATTATTATTATTTTTTTTTATATTATTATTATATAAATTTGAATATATTATTTTTTATTATTATATAGTATTATTATTATTATTGATATTATTTTATTATCTATATTATTATATTTGATTATTATTATTATTATTATTTATTTATTTTATATACCTTTATTTAATGTTTATATTTTACATTTATATATATTTTTGTTTGTTTGTTTTTGTTTGTTTTATTTTGTTTAATTTTTATGTTTATATTTGTGTATATTATCTTAATTATCATACAGATCTTATTTATAATTTTATATTTGTATTTATATATTTATATTTACTAATAATTTGCCATTATTGATTTATTTTCAAAATTAAAAAAATGTAAACCAAAGATTGTGGTAATATATTTATTATCTCTCATACCCCGCCAACCAACATTTTTTCTGCTTCGACTAGGTTACCTCCTAATTCCCATTTTTGCTCATTTTTCATTTAATTATTTTTAATTGGCGTCTGAAGAAGACACGAGAGAGTGTCGAAACGTTACGCCTACCCCCCCCCCTCGTATATTCTCTCACGATTAAAGTATTATTTATATTTTTTCTTTTTTTCTTTTTACCCTCTTTGTTTTTTTTTATTTGTTTTTTTACTTTAATTTGATTAAGTTCGAGTGCAGTGAAGGTGGAAGTGACTCATAAAAATAATTTTTGATATATATATATATATATATAGATATATAATAATATAATATATTATATATAATATAATATATATATATATATTATATATATATATATATTATATATATTTAATATAATATATAATATATACTACATATTTAGTATATATTATATATATAGAAATACTATATTATATATATATATATTATATATATAGTATATATATATATATATATTAATATATATATATATATATATATAATATATTCATATATATATATATATAAACTTATATCAAGTATTCTCTTATTGTTTTCTGACTTTCAACTATATATCGTACAAAAGAATACACCAGTTTCGCCATACTTATAGAAAATTGTCTTTCTTGAAGGTTTCGCGCATTATATCTAGCGAATCTTGGCATTCTTTTTCATAGGTGTTTTTTTATTTGCTTAAACAAAAGGGCCGAATTAGAAATTAAAAGGGAAATAGAAATGCGGAATACTTGATTTAGACTTTTGTAAATAATCTTTTGGTGAATCATGGATTGGAGCTATTTTATAGGGTATAAAGAAGTTTAGTTTCACTACAAAATGGGAATAATATTATTTTCATTGTCTTTTCATTAATTAGAATAAATTATCAATATCAAACATATAGATTAGTTTAATAAACTGTATAGAAATGTAATCAGACAAATATATTATTATTATTATTATTATTATATTTTATTATTAATTTATTATATATTATTTATTATATTATATATATTATTATTATTATATTATTATATATTATTATTAATTATTATTATTATATATTTATTATTATGAGTCAAAGCATTGGGAATCGGTGAAGGTTTGCCAATTTAAGCTCCATCCTAACAGTCCAAGCTACCAAACTACAAACCCATCTCAGTTCCAACGTACGACTACACTTAACATTAAAATTAATCGGCTTGGTGGCCTACGGTTCGATACCCTATGGCTCCGCAGACTCCAGGTTCCCTCAACCTTGCTATAAATTTCGGACATATAAATTAAAAGGTTACTTCTATGATAATACATTCGCATTAAACTGCAGAGCCATATCCTATGGCAAAGGAACGCCACATCCGGAGCTTGATCCGGGACAAAAACTTGAATTGTGTGAATATGGAACTGAGCTAGTGCTTATTGCCGGAGCTGTATTTCTCTTTTTAATCTTCCATATAACTCTTTATATGCAATGGAGCAAGTGAAATTGAAATTATTCATCTATGAGTAGTAGTATTAAGGGGCCTAGATGGACAACAAATGTTCGGCCGTTTTTTTTTCCTTTTAAATTCTGGTTTTTTTCATTAATGGAAATTTAAGCGATTTTTTAAATTTCAAGCGTTTTTATATATGGCACTGAAAGAACGTTTTGTCCATAACATCGTTCACCGAAAGACGAATGATAGCTCAATGGACACGTTTGAAAAATTTTTCAGCTGAGGTGACACAGGATGCTCCAAGGTTGGTGGGAAGCTAGGTTTTCCCGAGGTCGATGCAGACGTTTCGACGGAGGGTTCCGATCAACCAAAAGTCATGTCAGCCAGTTTTGATAGGGAAGCCTTGCACCAACCTCCGGAAGGGAGTTTGGCCTCTTTTAGCTCAGTGTAGTGACGACGACAACCGCGTTTTCTACCTGTCGACGATTTCTATTTCGAGGTCTGGTAGACCATTCTCGGAGGACTCGAACTTCTTGACTGCATGAAATTCCAAGTCATCTTCGCAGATATTGACTTCCGGAAATTTTCGGTCACTTCTCTCTTCTCTAGATTTACACTGGACCATCCCCAAACCCAAAAAAGTTGAGCAGTACAACATCGTATATTGCCCTTCATTCGCAACATGGCGGTGATGGTTCAATCCCGGAGAAGCAGTAAAATTTTTTATCTTCCCATAATCTGTTCTCTTTCAGATCTTGTAAAATTGCGATTATTACTGCACACTCGAGTATTTAACATTCTACACATATAAACAAGAAAACGAGGGGGATAGGACAGGCTGGGGACACCTGCTGTGATTCTTGTCGCCTTGAGGGAGCTCGGTTGCTTATAACCTAATTCTGGAATCCACTTTGTGAGGGTTGGGGGCAAATGTCCAGTGGTGTTTACAAGAGCATCGGGGCTCCGTTGCTGCATTATATTGTCCATCAATTTCTGGCAAATGGCGAGTTGTTCAATCCCGGAGGAAGCAGTAAATTCTTATCTTCCCCAATTAAAAATTGATTCTTTCTTTTACTCTGTACTTATTTCGATATTTTATGCAGTTATTAAACATATATAATACTATTACTATATATATATCATAGTATACTATTCATATATGATATAAATAGGATACCTACATATACTACATAACTATATATATATATATATATATATATATATATATATAATCAATCACATATATATATATATATATTATATTATATATAATTCACCAGTGCGTCACTCGACCAGTTGATGAGCCATCTTTAGCCGACATTAACACATAAGTAAGAAACTGAAAATATACAACTTTGTACATCCACCCTCCTACCTTGTGGTTTTATTCGTCGATCTGTAACGGGGATTATTGTATGAAAACCAATCAACACCTCATATTGCAGTGATCGCATTGATTATGGACGTTACAGTGATAAGGGATCAGTTGAGGAAAGACTTTGATTGTGATCTATCACTTTTGGTGAGTGAGGATGTTTCGGGAAAAATGAAACTTAAACAAAAATAAAAAATTGTTTCATCACGCAAAGAAATTAATGAGTTTATGTACAGCATACAGAACACACGAACACGAGTTATTTAAAAGAAATGAAAGCCTGCAATGTTAGCAAGTTCGAAACAGTTCATGTGAACAGTAAGAAGTTCAATCGTGCAAGCGCATCAGGAGACGTTAGTATAGAATGTGTGCCTAGAGAATTAAGGAAAATTTAAGTTTAAGCGTCATGTCAGACATGTGGAGAGAGAGAGAAGGGGAGAGAGCATGAGGATGAGAGCGAGGAGACGGAGCGGAGAATAGAGCGCGGGGAGAGAGAGAGGGAGACGAGAGACGATCAGAGAGCGGAGGAGAGAAGAGAGAGAGGGAGAGGAGGGAGAGAGAGAGAGGAGAGAGAGAGACCGAGAGATCACGAGAGAGTTAACAGAGGCAGACGAGCGAGAGACTCCACTGAGGAGAGGCCGCAGAGAGAGCAGAGAGAGATGCCGGTAATAAGTAGTTTATATATGAAGCAAAAGAAAATTATGCCAAGTTATATTAGGTCTGTTACGTTAGATAATGTTAGTCTGGCGATGTTAGTCGTGTTAGGGTTATGGATAAATTAAGCTAGACAATTTCTCTATGAAAGATCGTTCGAAAGCCAAATAGTTAGAAAATAGTCCCGTTTTTTTAATTTAATAAACGATGGTTTGCCTAAGATTTATTTTATATTTCGGTGCAACCATTTGGTATTGTATCTACAAGCGATTATCTAATGTAAATTTAAAAGCTTGAATTCGCCTTTTAAAATATCATATTTAAAAAAGTGTAATTGTTTCTGGAATTCGGTCCCCATCTCATGTGTGAGAACCTTACAACTTTTGATACTTCTTTAGAAATTATCCTTCCTCATAGCTCCTTCATTTCTCTTATGCACTCCGGGCTTTTCTTCTTTATGTTTCGTCCGGGACTACCTTCTAGGGGTTATCAGACACTCCTGAGGGTTCTGAAACCCTCCAATTCGGATTCTACGTCTTTATAAACATATACATTGACACAACATTGTGTTCATTAAGGTATATGCATGCTAACTCAGACACCGCGCCACGCACTGGCTCCGCAATGCTCATATGCCCTCTCTCACCATTGAGGATCTTTTTCCTCTTCAAATTTCATCATGTTTCCTCCATCTTGTTCTCTTTGTATCAAATTCTCATGCATTTTTTTCTGTTTTCTCTCTGGCTACGGCTCCGTACTGGCTCCTGCTACCAGTGCTCCGGCACATGACGTCAACTCAGACTCCGTTTTTTTCTTTCTTCAACTCGGGATTCCTCCTCAAATCCTCGTAGGCTATTTATTTTTCATCTATCTACAACCATATTGGGGCTTAGCACTTCCCTACATGGGGCGTAGCGGCATGAAACTGCGGCTCAGGTAAGCTGACCACCACCAGCTATTGCGTAGTTGTTTGTTTTATTATCATCATCATTAGTCAGTAGGCTCCTACTTTAAAAGACAAAATAATTTCTACGCTCATCTTCTCGCATATATATGGTTAGTCGTTGGCTAGTTGAATTGAATATCCCGCGGTTTCTGCAAAAAAAACACAGAAAATGGGCCTTGAGACCATACAAACCGTTCTCACCAACCTTTAGAAACCTAAAACTTTGGGCACCACAAAATGTGTCAAAATTTAGCGAATTGACCGAAATTTCCAAGTCAGCGGAAGACATGACTTGGAATTTCCTTGGTATGTCTCGAAGCTGCAGGGCCTCCGATAAACGGTTCTGCCAGCACCTCGAACACGGAAATCGTCTACCTTCGGAAACACGTTCGTCGTCGTCTTCGATCGTCCGTCGGTCGTCGTCGTCCGTCTCGTGTTCGTCGTCCGCGTCGTCTCGTCTCCGTTCGTCATCACGCGTCTTGAGTTAAAAGAGACAAAACTCCTTTAAAGTTAGGGGCTCCCTTAGAGTCATTCTGACACCTTCTAAAACGTCTTACCGACCTCGGGAAACGGTTTCCCCCAAAAATGGAAACCTATCCCTTGTCACGTTCCAGCGCTTGAAAAAAGCATCAAATAGTTCTCAATTGAGCACATTCGTTCCTCGGCGAATGCTGTTAGGAGGAAAGGCCATTAAAGTTAAAAACAACGCCTTAAATTCCTAAAAAAAAAAAAAAAAACAAACAAGAAAATTTTAACGAAAGAAAAAAAAAAAAAAAAACCACTATTTCAAGGGGCCAAAAACCACCACCCGCACAAACACCCGCCCACCAAAGCAAAACACCCCCAGGACAACGACCAACATATCCGCCCATTCGGCGAAAATTTGACTGAATTTCGCCCTTTCTTTACTACTCGTAATAAAATAATCTCTCTTCTACTCTCCTCTTCTCTCTCTCTCTTCTCTCTCTCTCTCTCGCTCTCTCTCTCTCTCTTCTCTCTCTCTCCTCCTCTCTCTCTCTACTCTCTCTCTCTCTCTCCCCCTCAATTTTTATTTTCAATTCTAAGCCACATTACTGTTATTCTTTTGGAAGTTAACGCTCCCTTTCCACTGGCCCTTTGTTACATCATTATTTATGCTAAACCCTTCTCATATAATATGATATTATATATAATTATATAACTATATAGTATATATAATATATATATTATACTATATATATATATAATATATTATAATATATTATATATTATTACTAATAATTATTATATAATTTATATATATACATCTATATATATATATATATAATATTATATATATATTATATTCAATATTATATTATACTATATATATTATATATATATTATATAGATATATATAATATTATTATAATTATAAAATTATATAGTATATATATTAATATATTTATATATATATATAATTATATATATATATATTATATAATTATATTATATAATATATAGATATATAAAATATAATATATATATATATATATATTATAGAGGGAGAGAGCGAGAGGATGAGAGAAAGAGAGAGAGGAGAGAGATGCAGTGAGAATAAGCAGTAACGTGAGGGGAAGAAAGCGAGAAGGAGATAGGGACGAGAGTGAAAGAAAGGTAATAAAGGAAGAAAGAGAAAGAAGAGAGAGAGAGAGAGAGAGAGAGAGAGAGACGAGAGAGAGAGAGAGAGAGAGAGAGAGAGAGGAAGAGAGAGAGACGAGAGAGAGAGAGAGGCAGAGAGAAGAGAAAGAAGATAGAGAAGAGAAAGAGGAAGAGAGAGAAGAGAGAAGAGAGAGATGAAGAAAGAAGAGAGAGAGAAGAGAGAGAGAGAGAGTAGAGAGGAAGAGATGAGGAGAGAGATTGAGTGAGAGGCAATAGGCAAGTAACGAAGAGAGAAAACGAGAAAAGAGAGAGTGAAAGAGGATCTCT
>JABUQX010059643.1:25000-32935 GCA_015478945.1 Trachelipus rathkii | reverse complement strand
TTCCACCACATTCACTGTTAACATTCTTACTTCCTATTTTAGCACATCCACATACTTCCTTTGCACTACTAACAATTGCTTCCTTCATTTGCCCCCAGATTTGTTCAGTATCAACTTGTTCACATTCAACCGATTTACTAGCGAGCGCTCTTACATACTTATCCATATTGTCTTGTTCACTTAACCTCTCACTCTTAATTTTACCTACTTCCTTTCGTATCACCTTCCTCTCCATCCAAGCCCCACTAACTTTATTTACATAGAACAACATAATGATCCGATAATAAAATTCCTAACCCCTCACTGATTTAACATCCAACACATACTTCAACATCTCCTTCTTCACCAACACAAATCAATCATACTTTTCACTTCGATACCATCTCTACCTACACCAACTCTAGTATACTTATGGATACTCTTGTGTTTAAAGAAAGTATTACTTACATACCTCTCTCTTCACAGAAATCAATCACCTTCCTACCATTCTCATTTTCTCCCGACTCCCCCAAAGTCAACTGTTATAATATCCCTTTTTTGATGCTATCCAACCATTTAGGTCCCCCAACACTATCAATCTGAAGCTCCTACTCACCCCATCCGCAACATCATTCAGATTATCCCAAAAAATCGTACTCTCCGCAACGTTTTCCTCAGATGGACCATACGTCACAACCACACATGACCTTTTCAAACTTAAATTTAACCATTAGAATTCTAGGACTCACACACACAAAAAGTCTACCATAGCTTTGTACCACAGGTCACTCATCAAATTTGCAACTCCCTTCTCTCATTCCTTTCCACACCAGCACACACACATTTCACACCACACCACTCATTTTCACCGTTTCCTTTCATCTTTGTTTCAGTCACAGCGAGCAAATCAAATTTGCCCTTTCTAAATACATCATCACCTCTCTCATCTTCTCCCCACGATTTATCTCCTCTAATATATATATATATATATATATATATATATATATATATATATATATATATATATATATATATATATATATATATATATATATATATATATATATAACTATATTCTTCTATATATATATATATATATATATATATAGATAAAAGTGTATATATATAAGACATATATATACACATATATATATATATATATATATATATATATATATATATATATATATATATATATATATATATTTATATATATACATTATCTCTATACATACTCTTTCTTATATATATATATATATATATATATATATATATATATATATATATATATATATATATATATATATGGAATCAAAAGTATGTATGACGATAGTGAAGCGAGTGTAAGAATAAATGAAGTCAAATGTGATTGGTTTAATATTAATAGCAGAGTGAGGCAGGTATGTGTTTTGTCTCATTGGTTATTCAATTTGTATATGGATGGGGTTATGTACGAATTAGGGGTGGGGGTGGCAGGGGATGGTTAGAATGATGGAAAATGGAAAAGAGTGGAGGGTGCCCCTTCTATTATCTACGGATGATTTGGTTTTGTGTGGCGAATCTGAAGAGAGTTTGAGAGGATTGGTAGAGATTTGGCAGGGTGTGTAAAAGGAGGGGAGTTTGAAAGTAAACGTAGATAAGAGTTAAGTTATGAGTGAGGACAGTTCTCGGTGTGAAGTTATGTTAGATGGTGAGCAGCTGGAACATGTGTCTGAATTTAAATATTTAGGATATATGTTAGATGATAAGGGAATGGATGATGCAGAGTGTAGTAGGAAAGTAGTGAATGGCAGGAGGTGGCTGGTGCAATTAAATCGTTGGTGGATGTAAAGGGACTAAGTCTTGAATGCGCTAGGGTCTAACATGAGGGTATGTTGTTACCTGTGTTAATGTATAGTAGTGAGCCTATGGTCTGGAATAAGAGGCATGGATCTAAAGTACAATGTGTTCAGATGGAATCTTATGGGTGTGTTAGGTGTGAGAAGAATTGATAAAATGAGGAATGAACGTGTTAGAGAGTTGTGTGGTGTGAAGAAAGGGGTAAATGAGAGAATAAATGAAAGTACATTGAGATGATTTGGTCATGTGGAAAGGATAGATGAATGATAGTCGGTTGGTAAGCAGATGTATGGTGATGAGTGTGCTGGGAATCGATTGGTTGGGAGACCGAAAAAAAAGTGGATTGAGTCAGTAAAGGAATACCTGGAGGAGAGAATTGTGAGTTTGGCAGATGCGAGAAGAAAGGTGCATAATAGAAGTGAATGGCAGGGTTTTGTGAGGGGGGTATGGTTGTGGCCCACCTGGGCCAAGGGATGAACCACACATTGACGAGATGCCATAGTGAGGGTCCGTCGCGGTCCCGTGAAGTTCTAGGGTGGATTTTCTGACTGCGACGAGTTTTCACTAAAAGGTATAAAGGGGCGATAAAGCTGGGCTTTCTTTTCCACTTGCGTCATGTTCTTCTACTGCTTTTCTGTTTCCGGTGCATGTTACGCACCTTACTTCGTCTTGGGGAGGGAAAGTAGTGGTGGTGGTAGTGGTGATGATGATGTGCGAATTTTTCAAGTTAAAAAGTTTAAAAAAAAGGGGACATAAGAGACTTCATAAACTTTTTTTTTTTTTTTTTTATATAAGCGTTTTGAAAGAAAGAGATGCATCACTGATGCAACGATTCACTACAGCAGGTAATTGTAGCATTATTTATTATTATTATTATTATTATTATTATTATTATTATTATTATTATTATTATTATTATTATTATTATTATTATTATTATTATTATTATTATTATTTCTCTATAATTATTATAAAAATTTTATTATTATTATTGGTATTTTTTTTTATTGCTTGAAAGGTTGATGTAGTGTTGAATTTTCGAGAAGTTTTGTTCAGTGGTTCGATTTTTGTTTAGAGGCTAACTTCCATTGGATGAGGTAAGATGATTAGATTTTTTTTCCTTGATGAATGTTAACTGTGGTTGTATAAAGTTTTTATATTTTATTCTTTTATTAGTCGGAATTTGCGGATCGAAGTGTCATTGAGTGGACTGACTGTGACCTATGAGTGAAGGATTTGGATTGAGATCTGAGTGAAAAAAAAAAAAAACTGGGTCAACTACCCAGGTAAGCACAAAGGGTGGTGAGGGGCTTTATTTTGTTTATTTATGTTACAATTATTTCTTAATTTCATTCACTTATTTAATATTTTCATTCATTACAATCGTTTGTTCTTAAATTCATTTTTCATTTTTATTTTTAAATATTTAATTTGAGATTAATTATTGTTATATTATTCACATTTATATTTTAATTCATTATTAATTCATAATAATTATTGAAATTCATTCATATTATAAAGGATATTTGTATAAACTATTATTATTATTATTATTATTATTATTATTATTATTATTATTATTATTATTATTATTATTATGTGATTATGCGATGTTTTTTTTCTATTCCAGTTTTTTTTTAGCATATCTTGCAAACAATTCGGAACCTCCGGAATAATACAGCAATTGATATCTAGAGTGGAAATAAAAAATAAATGGGATAATTGATAAAAGCTAAGACAGGAAAACACAGAGTGAAAAAGAAGTACTATTAAAGGAAATCGAGGAGAAAAATTTGATTTTATTGTGAAATGAAACGAGAATAAGGTTTAAATTGTGGAGGAACTTGGTGTTGAGAGTGGAACAAAGATAAGATTAAAGATTGTGTAGACTTGTCAAAGGAGGAAAGGAAAGATTAGTATTGAGAATTGTGTAGGAGAATTAAGAAGGAGTACTAGTGGAGAACTGTTTACCGCATAGTAGCCTTTATAAGTATTAAGGCTATATATTTTATGATTAATTTTTTTTATAGATTTAAGGTTTGGGTGATTTCAATGAACATTCGCGCGGATGTTCATTGATATCTGATATTACTTTTGGGCGGTACGGTTTACGGTTGCGGTTCACCTTGTTGTGGTGCAGGTGTTGCGAGCGATTTCGGTACGTACGCGGTTGCGATTTACCTTGTAGTGGTGGTGGTATATTTTCGAATCGGTTGCGGTATCGGTTTACCTTGTAGTGGGGGGTGCTTACTTTAGCGGTTCACCTTGCTGTGGTGTTTTTTTAATAAAAATAGTGTGGGTTTTGTGTGTTTTGCGTTTGATTTTTTCCTGAGTTTTATTGTTTGTTTTTGTTCTCTGTGTTTTTCCAGGACCCACGACCATTGACGAGATTGTTGGCGAGACTTCAAACCCACGACAGGGGAATGTTCACAATGAGTGAATATAATTGAAGCAATCCCTTCAATCCAAGATGGGCTTATAGTGAGGATTTTTGTTCACCATTCTGAATGATTCACTACCAAAGATATTTAAAAAGACTGGATTAACTCCCTGCTGTTTCTTTTATTTTAGAGCCATCTAATTTGAAACATAAAAGTGACTATCATGTGAAAAGATGACAAATTTACAAGACTATGGAAATATATTACTGATGTTTCAAGGCAGTCTTGAGAATCTATCATCTTTCATATGATAATGTCACTTATTTGTTACAAATTAGCTCATTTCAAAAATAAACAGAAAACAATTGAAAAATATCTAGTCTTTTTAAATATCTTTGGTAGTGAGTCATTCAGAGTGGTGATCAACTTTGCCTATCTCTGATATAAAATCCCCATCGTCAACATTTTTTTTTTTTTAATGCTCTAGTAAATTAAAAAAAAATTCACTCCTTTATAATTTGATTAGAATACACACATCCAAATTAAAGCCCTAAAATAGTTTATCTCAACTTCATTATAATCGATTTTAATCTATACATCACTTTCTCATAAAATTCATTGTGCATTGGGAGAAATAGCACACATTTGTATTAGAATTACCATATGTAAGAGTACTCTTTTAAACCCTCTAAGGAATGTGAAGGGTTATTGAAAACACTTTTTCTAATTGTTAAGATTCCTCGACTCAAGGAAGAGACAGAACCTTGTCTGGGAGTTCCATTTTTTTGCTGATGTACTGATTTCATAAATCCTTAAAAACAAAAAATAAAATAAAATAATAGTAATAATAATGATGATGATAATAATAATAATAATAATAATAATAATAATAATAATAATAATAAAAATAATAATAATAATAATAATAATAATAATAATAATAATAATAATAATAATAATAATAAAAATATACTGTAAGTAAACATCATTACCTATAGGCTGTATAGTGTGCAGGAGTTCTTTAGCGTTAACAGGGATATCTTTTGGAATTTTCTTGTTACTTAATGATGAAACTTCTTCGCTCCCAGATTTTATGTGCTTCACTAATAATTCAATTTTATTAAATTCTTTTTTAAACTGCTCCTTTGCAACACACAAAGACTTCCTATATATATATATATATATATATATATATATATATATATATATTTCTCTCCATACAGATACATCTGTATAACTTAACCAACCAACAACTTAACATATATATATATATATATATATATATATATATATATATATATATATATATATATATATATTTATGTATATATATCTGCCATCTTTCTTTCTATATATATATATATATATATATATATATATATATATATATATATATATATATATATATATATATATATATATATATATATATATATATATATATATATATATATATATATATATATATATATATATATATATATATATACTATATATATATATATATATATATATATATATATATATATATATATATATATATATATATATCTTAACTTTAATACTTTCTCTCCAACAGATCCATCCTGCCCTATGCGTTTTTCTGGTACTTTGATCGGGGTGATTGGGGGGCCTTGCGCCGCTTCTACGTAACTATAATTGGAATGACTGCTTTGATTCTGATGACACTTCAGCTTCTGCCACTAAGGTGGGAGCCGTAATCGTTGACGGGATGAGCAGGTTCATTCCTTCTTCATTAATCTTTCTTCCCTCATAATCCATGGTTCGATTCGATCGTGCCTGTTCTCTGGTCATTCAGGCTAGGGAGAGCTTATCGGGAGTGGAAAAATTCTCGTTCTCTTCCCATCACTCTCGCTAATTTTCACTCAGCTAGAAATCGTTGCAGGGATACTCTTCGACGAACAAAGCGGCTCTCATCAAACGAAAGTGCGCTAACCTCCCTTGGTTCTCCTACTGACAAATCTTTCTGGCCTCTTGCCAAAAGCACATCTCTAACAACTTCTGTAAATCTGCCTTTCCCACCTCTTATTCGACCTGATGGCTCTGTTGCTAACTCTCAAACTGAAAAGGCCAGTCTCTTCGGCCTCTATTTTCCTCTAACTCAACCCCGGACGATTCTAGCATTCCTCCTCCTCCACCTTCTCCTCTCCAGGTGTCCTATGTCTTTGCCTGTGATTACATTTGATGGTGCATGGGCTTCTGAGATCTATGTGAATGTTAGGAAGGCGGGGGGCCCGGATGGCATTCACTCGAGTTTTGAGGGGTGTGCTTCGAGCTGGCCTCCCCTCGTTCCAGCTATTCTGTGTCTCAGCCGCTAACACTTTCCCTCAGTGTTGGAAGCATGCACATTGTTCAACCTATTCCGAAAAAGGAAGCCGCTCTGATTCTTCCTAACTATCGCCCTAGCTCTCACCTGTATTCTATCTAAGATCTTCCTTCACAACTCTCACTTCTTAGACCAACTCTCATTCTCTTCTTTCCGATCATCAGTACGGGTTTCGGCGCTCGAGGTCTACTGGCGATATACTTTCCTATTTAACCGATTTATGGTTTTCCGCCCTTAGGAACTACGGGGAGACTTGCGTGGTGGCGCTTGACATATCCAAAGCATTTGACCGGGTATGGCACGTCACTGCTCTTCAAGCTCCCCTCCTTTGGGTTTCCTCCTTCTCTTTGCTTACTTATGTCTAGCTTTCTTTCAAGTCGCTCAATATCGGCTGTGGTTGATGGAGTGACTTCTTCTTTTTCTGTCAATAGTGGTGTTCCTCAGGGTTCTGTCTTATCTCCTACTTTATTCCTACTTTTCATTAAAGATCTTCTCACCAGCACATCTAATCTCTATCCACTCAAATGCCGATGACTCACGACCCTTCATTCTTCAACTCATTTCAATTCTGCTCCTTTTTTACTTCTAGAATTGCCTCTCGTCTTAATCTTTCTGATTCTATTCTCCGCTGATCTGGATAGAGAATTTCCGGTGGGGTCGACTCAACCTTGTGAAATTCACTTCTTTAAAAACTCAACTTCTACAAATCTCCCTCTCTAAAACACGTTCTAACTTTCCTATCTCTTTCGACGGCTCTCTCGTCTCTCCTGTTGACAATATAAACATCCTTGGCCTTAACATAAACAAAAAATGTCTTGGAAACCTCACATCACAACGGTTGCTAAGGCGGCCTCAAAGAAACTGGGAGTTCTGTTTGGGCTGCGATATTTTTCCTCTTCTCAGTTACTCCAGCTATACAAGGGTCTCATCCACCCATATATGGAGTACTGTTCTCATATCTGGGGGGGACTCTGGTTTCACCCGGCTTTTGGACAGGGTCGAGTCAAAAGCCAGGCTCATAAACTGTTCTGTACTTTCCAGTTCAATTTGACCCTCTATCTTTGCGGTGCGATATTTGGTACTTTATCTCTTTTCTATAGGTACAACAGCGGAGGTGTTCGAGGGAACTTACCACTCGCGTACCACCACCTTTACGACGCCCTCGTAGCACAAGGGGTACTGTGTCTGCGCACAAGTTTTTCTGTAGATATTATTGGTAACTCAGGCTAGTTCGCTGCAGTGCTTCCTTCTTTCCACTGTCACATCTGTTCTGTGGAATTCTCTTCCATCTTCTGTGTTTTCTGCTGTTAAATTTAATCTCCCTCACTTTAAAGCCTGCGTCTGTGCTCATCTTCGTAATTTACGCTAGCGGATGAAATTTTAGCGTGC
>JABUQX010059643.1:12500-22500 GCA_015478945.1 Trachelipus rathkii | reverse complement strand
TATTATATATATATATATATATATATATATATATATATATAAATAGTCAGCTGGGGCAAGTCGTGAATATTTCATAAACACTGTCTTCTTGTCTAGAATTTACATTTTTTTGAAAATCTCGAAATATGATATAATATCTTAGTAGTTGTGCAAAATATCCTGTTAGTTATTTTTTATTAATTTTGTTTTTTACAAACTTTATTGGGGAAAAACCTCAATTCACGTTTTACACCCAAAAGGGGCAAATGGAAGAACAATGTGGGGTACAACATGAACACCTATTTTACCACAAAGAAAGGCTTGTACCTTTCAATATTGTAAATAAATGTTAATTATAGGCCTAAATAAACTAACATTAAATAATAAATTGAAATTACTAACCTTTTTTTTGAAATGATGGCTAGAAATGCCGAACCAGCCCAGCTGGTTCTAGCACTTCTAGTAAGCGTAACCTACATCATAGAATACACCTAATATTGGTGTCTACCCCTATGTTATAAGGTATGGGGAGTCGATTGGTGTGTATTATAAGGTGCTAGGATGCTTCCTACTATGAGTTAGTACCCCGCCCCACCCCCCTTTTCTAGCACTTCTAGCATGACATGTCCTATTGCGAGGAATACACCTAATATTGGTGTCTACCCCTATGTTATAAGGTATGGGGAGTTGATTGGTGTGGTTTTTAAGGTGATCGAGTCACTCCTAGTATGAGTTAAATAGACATTTCCCCTACCCCCTTTTCTAGTGCAAGTATGCAGCTTTTTTATTTTTTTTCGAGCTACAGAGTTGAACTTGGTGTCTACCTCCTATGTTTAAAGGGTCTGCGAATCGATTCCCGGTATTACCGAGTGGATCGCGAGGTTTCCCACCGCCACATCCAAGGAGGGGAGGGGTCTGACGTGAACAGTTTTTGGGGTAAGAGGTGAAACAGCTTTTGGGGTATAATATGAACAATAACCCATTCATGTTTCAACCTTGCTAGGTGCAAAACGTGCACCCCCCCCCCAAACTTTGAGGGAAGGTATATGAACTATGCTTCCCATTGGCCAATAGCTAAACCCCAACCGTTCACGTTTTACCCATAGTTTCGGTTTCTGTACTGATTTTCTTCCTTAAATAGGAAAAATTGAAAAACTTGTGTTTGAACTTTTGAGGTCCGAAAAGTGATCATTCTACCTCAGCATGTGCTATTTCATCCTAAGGGGGAAAAATATTGTTTTATTTACATTTTTCTAATGTTAAAGGATTGGACTATTAACTCATACACTTACTTGGCCAAAATCTCAATTACTTCATATTAATATCAAGCGTTCATGTTTTACCTAAATTGGGCCTGTTCACGACTTGCCCCAGCTGACTATATATATATATATATATATATATATATATATATATATATATCCTATATATAAACATATGTGTATACTACTACTTATATATATATCTCTTATATCTCTTTTTATATATTAGTAATGGGATGATTATGAAATTTTGAGATGATGATGACGATTATAGTAAATTTTGACGATGATATTTGAAAAAATATATTTAAAAAAAATTTACTCTCTCTCTCTCTCTCTCTCTCTCTCTCTCTATATATATATATATATATATATATATATATATACTCTATATATATATATATATATATATATATATATATATATATATATATATATATCAGAGATGTGGGAGAGAAGGGTAGGAGCGAAGTTTCTCAGGGGTAGGAGTGGACAGAATTAGAAGCGCGTTTTTCAGGGTAAGGAGTCGGAGTCGAGTCGATTTCCCAAAAAGTTGGGAGTCGGAGTCGGGAGTCGATTTAAAAAAAAACGACTCCTTTCGACTCCCAAAACAATTTTGTATAAACTTTTCACACAAAAATTTTGAAAAACTTAATTGAATTTTTATTATAAAAGGCGTACAATTTTTTTAATTTTGACATTTGTTTGTAGCCAATTTAAGTTGTTTATTTTTAACTGGTTATAAAATAAAGGTTATAAAACTGGTTATAAAATAAAATGTACTTGACTACTTGTGTATTGTGCATTAACGAATTATCAACAGCGAGCTGATATCAGTAATCGTACAAAATTTAAAGTCAAGTAGAGTACATAACTGATTTTAAAATATAGAGTCACACCAATTATAAGATAGTTGCAATAAGCTAAAAGAATCGGATAGATATACTATACATTTATGTACAACAACTGTGCTGGCGCTCACATTGTGGTTGTGTCAGCATTTCAAATATTTCCGTACCTAATGCCGTGAATTTCTAATATATATAGATATATATATATATATATATATATATATATATATATATATATATATATATATATATATATATATATATATATATATATATATAAACAGATATCTGCCATTACAAATATATATATATAAGTTTTTATGCAAAATGTAGCCCCAAATTCTAATTTTTTTTGAGAAATTTACGTTTACGAACAAACGCAAAATTTACGTTTTACAACCAAACATATTTATGGAACTCTTTAGTTTAAATAAAACATTTAAGTTATATATACATAAATATATATATATATTTCATTTTTTAAAAATATTTTATGTAAATGTAGCCAAAGCCAAAGTTCTTCTTACATTTTCTAACAAAATATATACTGTATATATATACTGCAGATATATATATATATATATATATATATATATATATATATATATATATATATATATATATATATATATATATATATATATATATATATATATATATATATATATATATATGGGCTTAATTTTACTTTTCGGCCGCAGAAAAATAAAAACTAAGTCCACTCAATATTTTATGGGAATTAACGATACATTGATATTGTAATATTAAATTGATTAGTTGTAAATCGATTATTTGTAATAGATATGATAAAATACAAAACCAGTGTTGCCAATTTGGTGCATTTTGCAATAGATCTAGTGCGTTTATTGCTACTTTAGTGCAAAATTTTACTAAACGCGTGTTCTTATTTTTACTGATTTTTTGAAGCGTCTAGTGCTTTTTTCATCAAATATTGGCATTTTGACTTTTTTTTAATAAAATCTAGTGCCTTCTGATATTTTTAGTTGGCAACACTGTAACAAACAATCGGATCAGTATTGGTTCAAACTTTATATTCGTCGGTTGTGCTAAATGGAGTTGTCAGCGTAAGTTTAGAAATGAATTTAAGTGATTTGTTTGATATATGCCAAAACGATTGCAGTTTGCTACGTTTTTTTAGCATTGTTTTGCAAGAAAAGAGATGTGAGAAATGTTTAAAAGAATGTTCAATAGTAAGAGTTGGAGAATAATTTAAATTTTACTGCAATGGCCATAGTTGTAGTAAAAGGTATAAAGTTTCCCCCAAAAACTATTGGTTTGCCAATAGTATTATCATACAAAGATGCACTTTGCATTATCTTATATTATATGCTATACAATATTTACAAGTAGCAAAGGTATCAATGTATGTTTATTTTACTCCAAAAACAGTTATAGAATTGTTTAACTTTTTTTTTATTTTTTTTTGTGATATATATATATATATATATATATATATATATATATATATATATATATATATATATATATATATATATATATATATATATATATATATATATATATATAACTACTGCTGCTGCTGCTGCTCTGCTGCTATATATATTATCTTTCGGCGGCTACTAAACAGTCTATCCAGTAAAGTTAGGGCTAGTATAAAGCACAGGATCAGTAAGAGTTTAGGGCTAGTTTTTGACACAGTGAGTCAACGAGCTAAAATGGAGTATTTACCCTTTTTAGGGGCTCGAGCCATGGGGATGGAAAGGGAGGGACCGTTTCATACCCCGGGAGGGATGATGGAGGAACCCCTGGCGACACCAAAGACAAAAAATGGGGGTTCGGAGACCATCCAGAGGGGATTAGTCCCCCGTAGTCCCACCTAGAGGCCATGAGACCCTGATCCCTGAGTATTTGGGCGGGCTACCCGTGGGTATTGATTGGATGATATACCCAAAAAACAATAAATCCCAAAAATGAGTACTTTGGGACATTTTTCGCAACAATCTATTCGTACTCTATAAATCTCAAAACCATTTGGGACATTTGATTTACTATATATATATATATATATATATATATATATATATATATATATATATATATATATATATATATATATATATATATATATATATATTTATTTATTTTATTATTACCACATAGCCTCTTAATCCCGAGGTAATTGGTCAGGGAAAGTATTTGTATGGTTTCTGACCAAGTGGAAGGTGCAGGAATATTTAGGCCCGATAGCGTGACATAGTCGGAATGCTTGCCACCGTAAGGCGTGGGTTCGCATCCTAGTACGCAGCTTTTCCAATGCGTGAAGCATGAGGAGAGTGATTTGTTTGTGAATAGACTGTTCTGTTGTATGTGTTGGCTATGGTTGTAGTGAAGTGTGTGTATTGAGATTAGTGTAATACACTATGCCGTAAACTGCAATACGTAAATATTGCAGAAAATCTCCTACTAACGACAATTTTTTGTGTCCGTTCACGTGGCCGAACTAGAACTCGAACCCATACTGAGAGGGAATCCTGTTCTTAAGGTGAGCCAAAAGCTCGCCTTAACCCACTGAGCCAAACGTGAACTCCTATACACTTAAATATATATATATATATATATATATATATATATATATATATATATATATATATATATATATATATAATTTATATCATAATATTATTTTTTTTTCTTTTTTCCTCTTTTCTTTCTAAGTTTCGTCATGCTATGACGGGTGGGGAGGAATGTAATGTAATATCTCATGAAGTTCTTTTTCCTTTTCAGTCTCTAATTAACTAAGGTTGATACAGAAACACTTGTATTCCAAAAACTGTTTAAAAGGAGAATTCTATTTGCCTTTGGAAGAACCAAAGGTATGTAAATAATGACTTATTTTCCCTTTCCATTTTTTTACATTTAGATTAGGTCCTATTTGCTGATTACAATTTCCATATCTTTAAAAACTTTAGTTGAGAGACTCTCTCTCTCTATTTCAGGCAACCTGTTCAGGGAGCTAATTTGGTCATCAAGCCAATCAACCATAGGGACCCTATCTCATACCACGACAGTCGCCTAATTCTTGGAGCAGCTACAATTCCTAATCAGGCTGGGAAACCTAGTAGTCCCAGTTACTGACTGGTGTATTATACTCCCTATAGTCACCTCTTTCCATTGACATTCTTTATACTCCAAATTTACCAAACCAGTTACCCCATTTATCAACCCTATCCTTGCATGTACTCTCCATTAAAAATTCTAAAAATTTAGAAACTCTGAAAATTGTAAATATATATATATATTTATATATATATATATGTGTATATATACCATATATGTAGCTATATAAAAGAGAGGAAAAGGTAGTGTCTAATGAATGATTGTGAAAAATGAGATAAATGAAGTGTGTTTAAATATTTTTTTTATTAATCAATTTCTAATACTTATAATAAAGACTCATTAAACCCCACTTTTATCTCTCAAACCCTTATATCTCTAAACTATTATCAGCTAATGAAAACACCACTCACAAACTAGGTAAACATAAATTTTTATTATTATTAGTAGTATTGTCATTATTATTATTATTATTATTATTATTATTATTATTGTTATTATTATTATTATTATTATTATTATTATTATTATTATTATTATTATTATTATTATTATTTGGTATTATCATCCTTATTCTTATTCTTAATCCATACTTTTGCCAATTCCATTACACCATTTCTTGCTCCTAACCTACGTTATTTTTTTTCTATGTTGTCCAATATCCTGAGGTGCCCTACGTGTTCACAACATTCTTCCAAGAAGTAGAGTGGGGGTTTCTTGGTAAAGAAACCACGTCCTCTGGAGGCTTAACTCACCCTTCCACAACCATTCCAAGAGGAAGCTTACACCTTCTAATTTCCGTAAGTCTTTCTTTTCCCTTTTGTTTTAAATTATTATATTGGTAGCAGAGCGTAGTTCTATACTACTCTACGTCTCGAATACGCTACCTTTTTCCTCTCTTATCTCTAACTGTGATATTTTCAAACTGCTAATTTCTAATATACTACACAAGAATATATATACAATATTACAATCCCTTCTCTAATCTCTAATATACAGAAATATTGTATACCCAAACATCAACATTGTTCTCATAATACCTAAATATTATCAACATCAATATGGAACATAAATTTACAGATGAGGAAGTTGCGCACACGGGAGAAAGTGAACTAGATAAACAAAACATTAAAATCTCAACAGTGGTTGGTCAAACAACACAAGCTGAGGTGGTTGATGTGTTGTCTAGCATTGCAGCACATTCAACAGGCTCAGTTTTAACAACAACTACATCTTCTGTGACCTATTCGACTGCCGTTTTTACTGTGAAACCGTCCGATTACATTACTAATTCTCAAACAACAGCGAGCCAATTACCACCTTCGCTTACCTTTCCCATAACTCCATCCCCATTTCCTAATGCAGTACCACACTTAACTACAACCAATTATATTCCCCAAAATCCATCTACAACAATACTTCCATCTACTTCGGGTCCATCCCAATACTCATTTACTATTCCACCAGTTACTTCAGGTTCAGCCCCACTTCAGTTTACTATGCCATCAGGTATTCCTGGTCCATCTATGAAATCTTTTCCAAATCAACCACATCCCCATTATCCATCTGCAGAACCACATATAGATCAACAGACAGTAAAAGAATTGATCCTCCAAAACCAACAAATGATGTGGGTGATGATGCAAATGTTACAAAGTCAAAATATCCAAGAACAACAGAAACCCAAAAAGATGATTCCTATAGGAAAGTATAACCTGACGAATGGAGAGACCTTTCCCCACTTTCTAAGAAGATTTGAGGATTATGCAAAATTATCCTACCCACTCTCCGATGCAGATGGATGGAGAACATACCTCGGTTCGCATCTGGAGGGTGAAATAAAACAAGTTTATGACATCTTAATGAGAGGCAGTGCAGATTATGCACAGATAAAACATGATCTTACTGAATTCTACCAGTCGTATTTGGATAAGCAAATCAAAAATGACATTAACAACTTCTATGATGCTCAATTACTTCCCAATGAGAAAATTCCCTTATTTGCTATTCGCTTACAAGATCTAGCTGAGAAGGCTTTCCCTCATTCCGATGTAAGATCACTAAGAATGGTTAGGGATAAATTAATTAATAGTTTACCTTCCACCTTGATAAAAACTGTTAAGTCCCAAATCATGATTTGTGAGCTACCCTTGCGGGGAGAACTCCTTGCATGGGATGATCTAATAAGACTATTAGACCAAAATTACGACCAGCTTCATTTAGATGAACCACCACTGCTGTCATCTACCCAACCGTCTCCTATTCCAACCACTAGCTCACAACCTGAACTCATAGATCTTACTAACTTTCAGCCAACTATGCCAGCACCCTCTCATATTCCAACTCAAGAATTTTATAATCAAGGAAGGCCTTCCGTTCAACCCAATCCTATAATCCCACAACCTTCTAATAATCTTTGGTCATATTCTCAAGTCGCTCACCAACCTCCACCTAATTTTTTTAACTATAATTCTTCTTCTATCCCTCAACACTTACAAGCACATCCACCATATAGACCAGCATACTCACAAGGGCCTTCTAACAACAGGAATCTACGATCTACAGCCGATAGATCACCACAACCAGCAAGGCCTAGATCACCAACCAAATGTAACTACTGCAAGAAACCTGGTCATGATCTTAGAGAGTGCCGAGCTAGACCTTATTGCCGTTTTTGTGGCAAAAGAGGTCACGTTTATGACGAATGTTACCTCTCTAAAAATAAATGCATTCATTGTGAAGAGGATGGCCATGTGGTCGAAGACTGTCCCAACAGACGAAACCAACAACAAACTCGCGACGATTCCATGAACTGCCCTCTTTGCAATGATCCAAATCATTTGGGAATGAATTGCCCACGACGAACCTCCAGTCGACCTTCAAATTCGGGAAACGGAGGGCCTCTGTGGTGAATGACCTACCCACGGAGCCACCCGTAGTTTCTCCAGTAGCTTATCTTCCACCTCTACCAAAACGACTTCCAAAAATACGTTCAACGACTGAAAGGTCACAGTCAGTTCATGAAAACGAGGATCTTTTAGACAAAGAAGATCTTGAACGTATCCAACGATTGCTCAATGCCAGAACTCCTGGCGATGAACCTGAAATTTTTCCCGTTTCCCATAATCTACCAACTGAAATAACAAAAATTAAAATAAACTCCAATATTAATCATCCTGATTCTCTAGAACCCACTGAAATTATTTCTGATTCCATTCCAATAACTGTAGTTCCTGAAGGACCCATAATTCAAGTTCACACTCTCCAGACACCACCAGAAGATACTCTATTGCTGGGAGTACTCGTACATGATTCCCATCAACAACACCCTTTTACTGCATTGGTTGATACAGGAGCTTCCGTCAGCCTTATCACTACTAAAACGTATGCTCTATTAGATTCCACCAAATATCCCTTGCGCAGTACCCATTACACCGGAATAGAAGGAATTGGAAAAACAACTTTTTCTGTAATGGGTGCAGTAACTCTGAAGCTCCACTTATCTAACACTTACAATACGCAACAGGTTTTCTTGTTTAAGGAGATCATACCCAATAATTACATCATATGTGGTGACTTGTTCATTAACAACTATGAAAGGGATCGGTTGAGTAGTGTAAGTGTTAGATAAGTGGAGCTTCAGAGTTACTGCACCCATTACAGAAAAAGTTGTTTTTCCAATTCCTTCTATTCCGGTGTAATGGGTACTGTGCAAGGGATATTTGGTGGAATCTAATAGAGCATACGTTTTAGTAGTGATAAGGCTGACGGAAGCTCCTGTATCAACCAATGCAGTAAAAGGGTGTTGTTGATGGGAATCATGTATGAGTACTCCCAGCAATAGAGTATCTTCTGGTGGTGTCTGGAGAGTGTGAACTTGAATTATGGGTCCTTCAGGAACTACAGTTATTGGAATGGAATCAGAAATAATTTCAGTGGGTTCTAGAGAATCAGGATGATTAATATTGGAGTTTATTTTAATTTTTGTTATTTCAGTTGGTAGATTATGGGAAACGGGAAAAATTTCAGGTTCATCGCCAGGAGTTCTGGCATTGAGCAATCGTTGGATACGTTCAAGATCTTCTTTGTCTAAAAGATCCTCGTTTTCATGAACTGACTGTGACCTTTCAGTCGTTGAACGTATTTTTGGAAGTCGTTTTGGTAGAGGTGGAAGATAAGCTACTGGAGAAACTACGGGTGGCTCCGTGGGTAGGTCATTCACCACAGAGGCCCTCCGTTTCCCGAATTTGAAGGTCGACTGGAGGTTCGTCGTGGGCAATTCATTCCCAAATGATTTGGATCATTGCAAAGAGGGCAGTTCATGGAATCGTCGCGAGTTTGTTGTTGGTTTCGTCTGTTGGGACAGTCTTCGACCACATGGCCATCCTCTTCACAATGAATGCATTTATTTTTAGAGAGGTAACATTCGTCATAAACGTGACCTCTTTTGCCACAAAAACGGCAATAAGGCCTAGCTCGGCACTCTCTAAGATCATGACCAGGTTTCTTGCAGTAATTACATTTGGTTGGTGATCTAGGCCTTGCTGGTTGTGGTGATCTATCGGCTGTAGATCGTAGATTCCTGTTGTTAGAAGGCCCTTGTGAGTATGCTGGTCTATATGGTGGATGTGCTTGTAAGTGTTGAGGGATAGAAGAAGAATTATAGTTAAAAAAATTAGGTGGAGGTTGGTGAGCGACTTGAGAATATGACCAAAGATTATTAGAAGGTTGTGGGATTATAGGATTGGGTTGAACGGAAGGCCTTCCTTGATTATAAAATTCTTGAGTTGGAATATGAGAGGGTGCTGGCAT
>JABUQX010059643.1:0-7500 GCA_015478945.1 Trachelipus rathkii | reverse complement strand
GAGATCTTTTAATATTTACCACGTTTACTTTATGTTTATAAGGAGTCTTTGTTTTTGGTGTTGCAAAAATTTTGGGGTGGTTCCTAAGTTTTACAGGTTTCTCTGGGCCACTATCACAATAAATGGCGAGAATCTTACTCAAAGTAGATTTCTTTGTAAGTACGAATGGAGATGATTATAATATTCTTGTAGTTAATAAAGATTTCTTCGATATTGGCAAGCTTCTATTTGTAAATGATGTAAGTGACTCTATCTTTTTAATGAGATTTTTAGTATGTGACAATGGACTCTCCAAATACTAAACTTTTCCCTTTTTTTTTCTTTTCTACAAAAAGAATATACGTGTTTTAGGTTATTAGTACCTTGGGTAAAGAAGACATCTCTTGAGATGGTCTGGAAAAATCTTGATTCTTCGGAAATAATGGGTCCCCTGAGGACTCAATAAATTATGGAAAGGTTTGTTGTGAATCCAGACTCGCACTTCAATTCCAGGACAGCTTCTGCACCTAAGACCTTAGAATGAAAAAACAAAAATTAAGCTTGTCAAAAAAAATCTCCTTCATACTCACCAGAAATTACAGTTTATTAAATTTATTAAAGAATTCAGATAGTTATAAACTCTTTTACGTTACTTTAAATACATACATATCTGAATTCATTGACACTCAAATTTACTTTGTTTGATTTAATTTAATTTAATTTGCTATTTACAACTTCTTATCAATTCAACTTCTAACTTTAACTGCAAAGAATCAAAAACAAATTTAATAATTTCCTGTTAATCTATATTATTTTACTAATATTAAAAATTATTATTTTATTATTGCTATTAATTATTTTATTTATGAAAACAAAAATAACAAAACAATCTTTAGTACCCTTTATAGGGAACAACAAGGCAATGTTCCTGGTGTCAAAATATGTCGTCCGTAAATAATGTAAATAAGAGATAGTATTTATTATATTCTCTCCTCTCTATAGTAGGAGGTTAACTCTCTTGTTGAGTTTTCTTCAGTTGTTAGTTATCTGTGGGATAGGAAAACAAGACATAGATGAATCCGTCTCATTCCTCCCCACCCGTCAATTCCAGTATTGACGCACAAGGGAAATGCTTTTCTTCATTTTAATTTTTAAGTTCACAGAGTCATATTTTGTCAAAAATTTTATTTCTGGCAAAAAGGGTTATCTATCTATTTTAATTTTTCTTTTTTAATTTGTCTTTTTACCTCGCGCCTTTCTTTCTATCATAAACGGGAAAACTATTGGTAAGTCCTGACACGGCCCCCGTGACCGAGTATAAGGACGAGTATTGCTATCTCTTTTCGACGTAAGCTCCGTTAGTCGATCCAGTACTAATCTATCTACGCTTTCAAAACCTTCAAAGGATAACTCATCAGGAAGAACTTGCGGATCTTCTTCATCTTGTTCATGTGCTATGCCTCTTCTTCGGCTTCTTCAGATAGTGGTATTCCCACTATTGGAGTTGAATACGCTTGAATGCGCTCCTCAAAGGTTTTGTCAGTGGGGTAAGATTCCCTCAAATTTTCTGGGGGAGCTTGCATAACTCCCAACGGTATTCGGCCTCCTCTATCAAATCAGAGGTGTCCCATTCTAAATATTCATTCACTTGTTCTTCCTCCTGATGAATCATACTAGCGGATCCTAACTTACTATCTATCTCTAACTGCCTACTTCCTATTTCCTTATCTAATATTTTTCCTAACCCTAAATTTATCTTTTCCTGTTCTTTTAACAGTTCTACAAATTTTCCTTTAATGGTGGCTAATATTTCCTCATCAATAGTAAATCCTACAAATGAGTCATCATCATCATCGTCATCATCCATATCAAAATCATTCATGTCATCATGTTCAGTGAATGGTACTTCCACTTCTTCGTTTTCAAAAATTTCCTCCAACTCTATCTTCATTATCCAACATTGGTTCTCGATTTTCATTTAACGCATATCTTTGGAATGTCGGGTTATTCATCAAATAATCAGGGGGCATTTTCCATATTCTTAACTGCCGATGGTGAGCTCGATATTGTTTTCCGTCCTCTGAGGATTTTATTACATAGGTGACCTTGTTATCATTCACTTGGATTATTTCATAAGGGCCACTATATCTCGGATGGAATTTATTTATCGTCAGATTTCCGGGAAGATGAACTTTTAAGCCCACCATCTGATGTAATTCATAAGGAACAAATCTCTCGTGACTAGCTGACCAACATTCTTCCTCAACAGGTAAAGGAAGACCTGTATGTAATTCATGCGCCCTCTTTAAGATATTTCCACAGGGAGTCATGTTTGTTTCTGAATGAGTTGTGTGATTGTAAACTAATAAGACTTGGGATAACTCTTCATCCCACTTATTTGACTTCTTGATGGACATTCTAAGGTACTGACTAATTGTGCGATTAACCCGCTCGACAGCTCCATTGGAGGATGGTGTATAAGGAGTAGTCAGTACGTGTTTAATCTGTTGTCGTTTTAAAAGATCTTCAAATTCTGGCCCTATAAATTCTCTGCCGTTGTCTGTTAGAAGACGTTCTGGTAACTTTTGTAGAAATGGCAAAATTCGATGTTGGAATGCGTTTGCTACGTTAATACTTTGTTTATTCCTCAAAGGAACAGCAGACACCCACTTTGTATAGTGATCCACCATCACTAATGCATAATTATTCCCTTGGGTTGAACAAGGGAATTGTATCAGATCCATCGCCACCAATTCAAAAGGTCTTGAAGTGATTATTTTTAGTGTGGGTGGAACGTACAGGATATTAGAGATCTTACATGCTTGACACTTATAACAGGTGGTGGCGATATCATTACAGATGGTGGTTATTTTAGGATGCCATATCCAATTTATTAGCAGAGAATGTAACTTGTGTTTGCCTATGTGGGCGAACATCCAATGTGTTTTTATGGCCACTTCAGTCAAATAATAGTGTGGGACAATCAATGCAAACTCCCCTGTGGGAAACTCTCTATACAGCCGACCATTCCTTAAATATATGTATTTACTTACACGTGCGAAAGGCTTCAGTGGCCCATTGAAGGGCAATTTTTGTAATATCGCTCTTTTTAGGCGTCTTAATATATAATCTGTTTTCTGTAACTCGTCAATGTTATCGTGGTCAATTTCTAAGGGATCGATGATATTATCCTGATCTATTACTATTTGACGTATTTGAGGATATCCTGAATCCCTTTCCACCTCCCCACCGGTGTTTTGGGGATTATTGGTAGCGTTTTCAATAACAGGTGGTGATACTTCTTCAGAAACGCCCTTTTCTTCCATTGATTCATCCAATAATGTCCACTCCGGGAAAGCCTCTGTTGTTACCAAGTTAGCACTTGCTGTTTCGTAGTCTTTATTTATTTGCATTTGCAGTGGCACCAAAAGATTGTAGTGCACTCCACCACAACACAAAATATGGCAAATATTCTTTTCAGTATCTTTCCCGAACTTTAAAGGCTTCGAGTCTCCATAGTACACCCAAACCTGCAAATGGTGCAACTTTGCAAAGGCCATTATCGCCTGTGTCATGGGAAATTGACCCAATTGTCTCATAAGATGTAATTGCTTAGTTACTTGCCTGGCATCTCTTCCAGCTGGTAATCCATACTCACCCCTATTTTCCAACAATTCTTTAACCACTTCTTGTCTTATTTTTAGATGATGTTCAATCGAACCATATAAAGCAATTGAGCAAGCTTGGAACAGGGAATCACCTCCTCCAGGAACTTTAACCTCCGAAAACCCTCCTGGAAGGGTATTAACCGGATAAACCTCCTGTTCATCAGATGTTTCACCTATCGGTGATCGAGATAAAGCATCAGCCACTATATTTTCTTTTCCTGGTATATACCTTAGCTCGTAGTCTATATCATTGATTTCTTCAAGCGTGCGAGCTACACGTGCGTTCACTAACGGCATGCTATGCAAATATAAAAGTGGCTGATGATCAGTGTAAATTGCTACTCTTATTCCATAAAGAAAAGGTTTTAATGCCTTCACAGCCCATCGTATTGCAGCAACTTCCTTTTCAGTCGTACTATAGCGTTGTTCGGCCTTGTTAAACGTTGTGGAGATGAAAGCTATAGGACGTTCTTCCCCGGTTTGGATCTGGGAAAGACACGCTCCTGCCCCGATATCTGAGGCGTCCACATACAATAACAACGGTGTTGCTTTTTCTGATCTATCTGGATACGACAGGATCTGTGGCGATGTTAATGCTTCTTTCAATGCCTCAAAGGCGCTCTGACATGGTTCAGTCCATTTTAAAGTCTTGCTACTCAACAGTTCAAAAAGTGGTTTGGCTATTTCTGAGCAATGAGCGATGTGACGCCTATAGAAGTTTACCATGCCCAGAAATTGTCGTAATTTCCTGACGGTGGTTGGTACTGGAAACTGCATTATGCCTTGCAAATTGTTTTCTAAGGGGATCATACCGTGTTCAGACACTCTATGACCCAAATACTGGACTTCTTTTCTTAATAGGAAAGTTTTGGCTGGTTTTATTTTGAACCCAGTTTCTTCAAACGCGGATAGTACCTTTTCTAAGATTTCCAGATGCTTCTCAAACGTTTCACTTATAATGAGGACATCATCCAGATACACCATGCACTCATTCCATGGTATATGTGCCAGAGCATATCTCATCCCTCGTTGGAAAGTGGCAGGGCCGTTCTTTACTCCAAAAGGCATGCGCAAAAATTCCCAATGGGACAATGGAGTGGTGAAAGCCGTTTTTTCGATGCTGGTCTCTTCCATCTCCACCTGATAATAACCTTTAATTAAATCTATTGTGGTGAAATATTTCATGCCCTTAAGACTAAACAACATATCAATCAGATTTGGGATAGGAAAACTATCTCCCTTTGTGATCTTATTCAATTCCCGGTAGTCGATGCACAATCTGATTGAACCATCTTTCTTTCTAATGGGTACCACTGGGGCTGAGTATGGGGACTTGCTCCGCTGGATAATTCCTTCATTTTCCAATTTCCTACAATCTGCCTCGATTTCTCTGAGCATGGGGCCTTGTAACCTCCTGACTGGCACTTGCACTGGATCCTCAGTCAGGGTCTCAATCTTATGCTTGATAACATTTGTGCAGCCCACGTCAGAATCTCCCAAACTCGAGACAGAGGGATACCGCATCATCAATTCAATTACTAGTTTTCTTTGATCCGATGTCAAATCTGCCTCATCCAATCTAAAAGCGCTGGTTAAATTTTCAGGATTCCACTCGGAATATTCATTAGAATTTTGCTCAGTCAATTCAACAACATTCACAGTGGGATCGTCCACCGTAATAACCTCTTCTACTTGTCCTACAATCGTTCCCTTTTTCAATCTCTTAGTCGTTTCACCATTGTTTTGTAATAATATTAAGGCTTTATTGCCTGAAAAAGTCAATAAGGAAGGTTCCAATCTGATATCTTTTGTCAATTCCCGCCAGGCCTCCACCAGAACGGGTTGTTTTATTGGAATTCGTCCTTTCCTTTCGATTTCTACTATCATACACCTCAGAGGTGCGATACTTACTGCTTCTACTAAGGCACATTTCTTCATTTAGGTAAAACCTTGTCTTCATTATCCAACGCTACTGTCTGCAGCATAATTCCCCGCGTCTTATGACCAATTCTTTATGCGTACAGATCAAGGTAAAAAGATGTTCTTGGTTTGAGAATGTCATATTCCTAAACCAAGTCGTATTCGCGACAACTGATTTCTGGACGACGACAAAGCGACCAGGTTTCAGGCATAGTTGGTGGATATCGCAATGCTATCATTAGTTCCCCCCAGAACTGTGGAAATTCGGACACTCCCACTATTCCAGTAAACTCCTTCGAAATGCTGTTGGGCGAAGATTGGACTTTCCTTATCTAGCAAATGTGGAAACAGCTGCCGATATAAGGCTCACTTCTGCCCCTGTATCTACAAGATGCTGTAAAGAGGCATCCATAGGTGGTGAATGTCACTATTGTTAACTTGTAAAATCAAAGTCTCTTCAGGAGCTCTTATTATATGATAGTGGATGATATTCTCAGAGAACCCATCCTCCTTTTCAATTTCCTGCCTGTTTTCTTCTTCTACCTTGGATTCTTCAGTTCTTTCTATTAACACTGGGGAGTCCTCCCCTTCTTGTTTATTTTCAGCACACTGATAGTCTTCATTATTATTGACTGCAACCAATACAGATACTTGTTGTAACTGATCTGACCCTAGTGGGCTCTCAAAGATGTTGATTTGGGGCACCTGAACCGATGTCGTTTGATGAAATATTTTGCAAGGAATCTCCTGCGACTCTCCAGGATCATCCTCCTCAACATCAATTCCCCAAGCTCCCCCTTCATATTCAACTATTACTTCGGCTGTTGTTGCGGCTTCTGGCATGAGGTCTTCCATGCCAGAGCCCGCTCGTTTCCCGATCTTTGTGGGCAATCTTTACCTAGATGTTCGTTCTGACAAAATGGACACAATATTCGTGGTGGCGCTGCTATTTGGCTTCGGCCATTGGGACAATCCCCTACCAAGTGTCCTACCTCTTTACATTTTAAACAACGGTTCTGTTCCAGGTAACACTCTTCTATAACATGGCCTCGCTTACCACAATGCATGCACTGTGGCCGATTCCAACAAGCACCCATGTTATGACCTCTCTTCTTGCAATGGTTGCAGGTTGGAATTGATGAGCCATTTTGGTTTCTCTGCTGATAATTTCTTTGACCATTTCGAAATTCCCTTGTTGGGATTTGATTGGAGGGTTCATATCGTTGTGGTCTGTAATTACTTGATGTTATCGGGGCTGCATTTTGAGCAGCATTGTGGTTGTTTCCCTGAGAGGTTACAGCTCTAAACTGTGGTTGAGTTTGCGATTGCTGGCAACAGCATAATCCTTCTTGGTTATTATACGTAGGTTGTTGTTGTACCATTCGATGTTGTGTGGGGATGGTGGACATTTGTAATGATTGGGTCAGATCGGCTATTTCAACTACCGGATTTTCTTTTTTCTTACACCCTCTATAAACCTTGTCCACCATAATAACTAATTTCTCCCAAGGAATTACTGAACCCTGAGTAACCTCTACTCCCATTAAGGCATCTTCCACTCTGGTCTTGACCACTTCCGGGACACTATCTAATAATTTTTCTCGTACCATGGGCATTTTTTTTACCTCATTTCCTGGAAAGGCTCTTTGCGCCAATCCCAACAATCTCAAAGCAAACAGCGGCACATCTTCTTCCTCTTTCATTACTGCTTTCGTAAATTCAGCTGTTTCGGTGTTAGTTTTCTTCTTTAATTGTTCGCGAAACCACTGCAAAAGTTGGGATTTTACGAATTGATATTCAGCTGACGTTGCAGCAACTATGTTATAAGCCTCTAAGGCCGAACCTTGGAGGTGGCTTCCCAGTAAGGCTACCATTCCGTCCGCTGATCCAGGATACTGAACAGCACAGAACTGCTCATATCGGTCAAAAAACT
>JABUQX010059642.1:0-27428 GCA_015478945.1 Trachelipus rathkii | reverse complement strand
CCTAGTGACGAAGATTTTTCAAAAAGGAAAGATGCTCTGGAATTATAGTAGGAGAGAACAAAGAAATACTAAAAGGTGCAAACGTAGGAGAAAACAAGAGAAATGAACAGTTTGGAAAGAGGATGAATGAGGACATACAGGGAATAGGAAGCTCTTCTGGAAGGACAGCGCGAAAGGTTAAGAATGAGAATAAGGGAATCTGCTTAGAAGATATGAATAGGGATGCGTGCTTTTGTAACTGTGAATGGGATGTGAGGGGGAGTGTGTGAAGAACCTTCGAAAATACTGCAACAAATATTACCAGTAAATAGATGATGGTGTTGACGTGAATGTGTGTGGTTTTTGAATGGTGCAAGAAGGATAGTATTTAGGGGAGAGGTTATTAGTAAGGAGAGGTAATGGGTAGAGTGAAAAGTTGAAGAAATGGTCAAATCTGCACTATATAGAGATGACACTTATGAAGCAGCGGAGCGAGATGGTGATTGATTGGATCTTGGAAGTTGTGTAATAAAGCGTTTATAGGAGGGTATAGTTCCAAGGGATTGGAGGAGAGGAGTAATAGTACCCTTATATAATGAGGATAGGGAAAGGGGAACTGTAGAATTATGCGAAGAAGTTTATTGATGTGTTGTATGGCGAGGTTAATGCTGGTATTTTTGGTTGAAAGAGTGCGTCGAGTGACTGAGGGACTGGTTGGTGAAGAACAAGGTGGTTTAGGATGGTAAGACGGAGTGTTGTGGATCAAATCTTTACATTAAACAAATGATTGAGGAAACATGAGGGAGAAGAAGAATATTTTTTTTAAGTTTTTATGGATTTACCACAGGCGTATGATAGAGTTATTAAGGAAAGCTTTATGGCAGGTATTAGTGATATATGGTGTTTGTGGTCGGTCTGTCTGAATGGAATCAAAAGATGTATGACGATAGTTGGAAGCGTGTGTAAGAATAACATGGTGTCAATGGTGAATTGGTTTCTAAGGATTAATTAGGCGGAGTGAGCAGGGTGTGTTATGTACCTCTGGTTAATTCAATTTGTATATGGATGGGGTTATGAAAGAATTCGAGTTGGGGAGGTGGCAGGAATGGTGTTAGAATGATGGAGAATGAGAGCGCGTGGCGGGTGCCCTACTATTATCTTCTGTGTGGCGAACTCTGAAGAGAATGTTTGAGAGATTGGGTTATTGAGATTGGAGGGTATGTAAAGAGGAGGGGTTTGAAGTAACGTAGATAAGAAAATAAGGTTATGGTTGTGAGGTGAGGAAGTCCTCAGTGTGAAGTTATGTTAGATGATGAGCCAGCCTGGAGCAAGTGTGCCCTGAGTTTAAAATATTTCGGGGTATGTGTGGATGATGAAGGCGATCGGAATGATCAAGAGTGTAGTAAGGAAGCTTGTGATGCAGGAAGTGGTGGTGCATTAAATCGTTGGGTGAGTAAAAGGGCACTCAAGATCTTGAGTGTCGCTAGAAAATCATTACATGAGGGTATGTTGTTTATACCTGTGTTATTATATGGTAGTGAGACTATGGTCTGGAATAAGAAGTATAGATCTAGAAGTTCAATGTGTTCAGATGGACAACTTAGGGCATGCTAGGTGTGAGAAGAATTAATAAAATGAGGAATGAACGTATTAGAGAGTTGTGTGGTTTGAACGAAAGGGTAAATGAGAGAATAAATAAAAGTATGTTGAGATGGTTTGGTCATCGTGGAAAGGATGAATGATAGTCGTTTGGTTAAGCGGATGTATAAGTGGAGAGTGTGTTGGGAACCGACCGGCTGGGAGCCGAAGAGAAAGTGGTTGAGTTCGGTGAAGCGAATGTCTGAGGCAGAGAAATGTGAGTTCTGGCAGAGGGCGGGAATAAAGGTGCATGATAGGAGAGAATGGCGGTGAGTAGTAGGGCAACCATTCCGCTCGTGTTGGTCATTTTGACCAACAGGCATCCCAGGAACCTGCTAGGCTTTTTTTTTTGAGCCCAATTTTTACCTGCCCTTGACCTTTTTGGGGCTGGACGCTTTTTTGGCTTTGACCTTTTGAGCCAAATTTTTTACCTGACCTTGATCTTTTTTGGCCTTGACCTTATTTGGGCTTTACCTTTTTTCGACCAAGCCTTTGGTCTTCCATGGGTCCTTTTTGGCCCACGGTATTTTTGAGAACGCTAATTTTTGAGAACCCTAATTTTTTGAGAACCCTACTAATTTTGAGAACCTAATCTTTTTGGCGCCCCTAATTTTTGGCAACCTAATTTTTTGGCAACCCCTAATTTTTTTGGCAACCCCAATTTTTTGGCACCCCTTCCGAAGAAAGGGTGCGCCCAACGGTTGCGTCAGCAACCGTTGTACGTAATGCCTCCCTATTTTCCCCCTAATTTTTTTCAACCGTGGGCAATTTTTGCCCACGTTAATTTTTGATCTTCCTTTAGGGCTTAGCCCTATTTTGATGTCTTTACCGATTGTTTGACACCTTGCCGAGATACCATGGGTCACATTTTGGGCCCACGGTAATTCTTATTCGGGCTACCGCACATTTGGTCTTCCATGGGTCAATTTTGGCCACGGAAATTTTCGCGACCAACCCTTTGGTCTTCATGGGCAATTTTGACCCTCACGGTGATTTTTGATCTTCCTTTAGGGCTTAGCCCTATTTTTGAGATGTCTTTAACTTGTTTAACAATGATATTTCGGGCATTAACCTTGCCTGTACACATAGGGTCATTTTTGACCCAGCCAATTTTCTGGCCACTTGTGCCCCACCCCACATTTTTCGTTCCTAACTTGAACGCCTGTATGGACCTACCCAAACTTGAACACCTACAACGTGCGAGTGCGCCACACATCACACACACACCACACACACACCCCAACACACACACACCACACACACACTTACACTTATATCGACATTCCACTATGACACTTACATTCTAACCCATAGCACACTTACATTTCCCACTTATACACATCAGTACGCCGTGCGCACACACATACACACCCTTGACAGATACCATGGGTCAATTTTTTGCCCACGGTAATTTTTTTTGTCCCTTCCTTTAGGTGACTTAGCCCTTATTTTTGATATTTACCCTTCGTTTTCTGACCATGAAATTTCCGCCCTTGACCTTTGTACTCGTCAGTAGAATTTTGATTGTCGCGCTGGACTGATGCCCTTGACCACTTTGAAGCCTCAATCTTAATGGCTCCATCACCGTCAGGAGTATCTACGTGATGTTTCTATTAGTGTTCTATGAGTATTCTAATGAGTGCCAGGTGAGTGGCAGGTGAGTGCCAAGTGAGTGCAGGTGAGTGCCAGTCGAGTGCCAAGTGAGTGCCAATGAGTGCAAGTGAGTGCCACATAGTGTGTTAAGTGAGTGCCACATAGTGCCCACTGAGGCCACTTTTTTCAAGTCTTTTCTAGCCTCCCTGAGCCCGAATAGCCCTAATATAGGTGTCTACCCCTAAGTAATTAAGGTAATGAGGACGATTGGTGTAATATTACAAGCTGCTCGAAAGCCTTCCTACTATGAGTTAGGATTTTTAATAACACTTATAGCATGACAGAATATATATCTAAGAGTTACACAGTTTGAGAACAGTGATCGCAACGTTTCCGAGTCCGTCCCCCAGGTGGAACCCATCAGCGAAACCGCCGCCGCGCGCGCACGTAGGTGCACACGCTCCACGTTCCAGCCGCCGCGTGCGGCTGCAGGCGCAAGCTTTCCGCTAAGCCGCCGCCGCGTGCGTCGCAGAACGCTAATTCCCGCGTGACGAAAACTATATATCAATGTATAACTCTTCAAAGAATGTTCGTTTTCATATCTACAGTGCATTATTTTTACTACAATTGTAACGAAATTTTATTAAAAACATATACTTTACATACCTTCAAAAGCAGTAAAACAATAGAGGTGTTATTACCTACACCTAGGGGATTAGTATGTCCTTTGTTTCTATCTGCTTTACTCTTTAACTTTCTGAACTTTTTTCCTTTTGTTTCATAGATGTGTAAAAGCATCTTCTGCTTTACTGCTTTAACTTTCTGCTTTAGTGCTTAACTTTCCTGCTTTACTGCTTTACTTTCTGCTTTACTGACTTTAATCACAGTACATTTACATGACCTTAAAGGCAAGTAAAGCAGTAAAACAATAGAGGTGTTCTAGGGGGACTTAGTGACGCTTTTTGTTTTAGCTGCTTTACTGCTTAAACTATTTCTGCTTTACTGCTTTTAACTTCTGCTTTAAACGCTTTAACTTTCGCTTTACTGTTTTAAACTCATATATTTTATTATCATTATGTTTTCTTTTATATTTTTTATTTTGTTTCTATTACTTTTTATTTATTATTTGCTATTTTTGTTTTAATACTTTGTTTTATTTTTAATTTGTAATGTAAAAGAATAAAAACACACAGATTTTCGTGATATATAAACACTTTATTTTAATAAAATTGTAAGAAATTTTTTATTAAAAACCTTTTATATATACGAGTTTTAAAGGGAAGTAAAATCGCGTTTTTTCATTTTAAAGCATTTATATAACACAATCACGAACCTATAAAATCATTGACATACAACAGTTTTTAGCGCCATCAATATATTTTACAAGTTTATTAAAAGAAACCTTATTTAAAAAACATATAATGAAGTAAATACAATAGACTCCACATAAATTGGAATATAAGGGTTGAACAAGGAAAGACATAGTTTTTACACAGCTTTACTTTGTATAGTTATTAAAAATAAGGAATATAAGTGATTATTCCATATATTTTTAAGTTCAAACGAATAATTAATGTGTGAACGAGTAGTCGCTTTTTGGGCTCTTATAACGGCAATCCAATGTCCTGTTGAGGGGTGAATGTGACGAAGGCAGATGTATTCGAATATGAGCGGTGTCCTTCTCACACTTTACAGAGTTTTTATTTCGTTATTAGGTCAGAACACAACCTAAAAGCGAGGTTCATTTTTAAACACCGATTTTATTTCCTCTTCATTCATCTTTAATAATTCAAAACGTAGTTGCGTACCTCGGTCAATTTCAATGAAGTTGAGGTGCATCCAGGATAGACCACTACGTGATGGCGATTGTAGAATCGATGCCAAAAGAGAGTTTAGTCCTAAGGGTGCCCTTTCTCAAACATGTTTAAATGAATGAGGACGTCAAGCTGAAAGGTCTGCAGTAAGATCATACGCATTAATTACTATTCTTTGCGTATTTTTCAAGATTTAAACCTGTCCCACTATCATTACATGATACAGTATTGGCTATTAAGTCGTAAAAAAGGCCCGCGTACAGAGAGATAGGTCTCCGTTGTATAACATTTCAATAATCAAAGTCACGTGAGTAGTCCATTCACACATCGTAAATGAATCCCATAAGTCCGAAAGGTTGTGAATTTATAGGGGGTGACTTTTATACATTCCGGAGTAGGCTTTCATGTTACCACAATCCCTATTATGTCACTTTTCTGTGGTAAATTATTCCGTTCACAATGTTAGGCGATATTGCTACTCGATATTCTGAGTGAAATTAACATTATGCTTGGTTTCCACTCTCTAAATAGGAGTACTTTGCTGTAGTACATTTCAAAAGCGGAATTTTCATTTTCAGCATGTCCGCTGTGGTGATAATTTCACTTTTCTGACATAGAGAAAGCCTCCAGCCGTTTGAAAACGGGTTCAGGACATACAGCTGTAGCAGTTGATGAAACTTTTTAATTTTAGAGCCAATGTTTAGGATTTGATCGTGATAAAATTGATTCTAGTACTACAGATTGGTAGAATGCGTCTTTCTTGAG
Organism: Trachelipus rathkii; assembly: GCA_015478945.1. Lineage (NCBI taxonomy): Eukaryota > Metazoa > Arthropoda > Malacostraca > Isopoda > Trachelipodidae > Trachelipus > Trachelipus rathkii. Next base: position 21,639 of record JABUQX010059642.1, on the reverse strand, counting down.
AGCAAGATCATCGCCATTTAATCGACGTAAAATTTCATAAGTATTATTTAATGATTTAAGCTGCTTTAATCTATATGTGCAGCTTCATCTTTGAAACTTAAAAACCACAGTATGTTTGAGATGAGTTAATTGTTTAGCAATCGTCTGAAAATAACTTTACAAGATGTTCTATGATAGCTTCTATAAGGATAATTAGAGCTGAATGCACCAGTGAAGTTCCGTTAAGATAGACTTCAACCTGGTTGAAACATGTATAAACGCAGGAAACTTTTTGAATTCTGTTATATACTATATGGGTCATCCCACCCCGTAGGAAAGATCTGTAACCATCAGGTTTTGTCATTTCGTTTTTAACATATAAAACACATAGAGGGGTCAAGTACTGAGCAGAAGTGGCTGGATATATGATACTCTAAGAGAACATCTGTATTGGTAATTGAATGAAGAGGATTAATACTGATAAAGTTGGACTCGCTAACGCTAATCTGTGTAGGGTTCATGGAGAAGAGATCCAATTCACTCTTACAACAATCAGAACTAGAAGGATGAAGGAAATGCATCTTGCATGTACGAGCTCTGGCCGTATAATGAACATTTTCATGAAAAACCTTACTTATATACACAGCTCGTATAAAAGTTATCAGATAGTAATTAAATAGCAAATACATCAATACATTTTTTCTTTAGAGTTTTTTTCCGCTTAGCCTTTTTCTTTATGACAATCTTCTTGCCCCCTCGTCCTTGACCTGACATTTTACGTCTTATTTTACGCTTAACATCATCCAACATCTCATCTGAGACATCGGCAATACGTCTTTTTAATGCTGCACGAGGATTATTTCCAGCCGCAATATCTTGAATAGTATGCAACCCTGTTCTTATGTAGCTTTTTTACCTATATTATTCCCCACCTCTCCTGAGTAGGGCCTTGCACTTCTCCATAGCTTTGGCGAAAAATCCACCAAGTACCATACCCCTCTGGCAATTTTTTGTTCCTTCTGAAACCCTTTCCTCGTTCCATTATTACGAGAGTATCTTTCTTATCTTATCTTTACACTGTGAGAGTATGTCTAATGAATGAAATATATATGACTAACTCTTATATATTCCATTATGCTGTAATTACTACATCTGTTTCTTTCTAATATGAACTTTGCATAACAATGCTCCGTGTGTAAAGGGAAAAGGATTTCTTTCTACATCTTTTATATGCACCCGTACAGAGTCAAAATCTTGATCATTCAGAGGTAGATAATGAAACATTATGGAATGTTATAACTTTCTCTCTAATGGGAAAAATTATACTACTCTTAATAAAAGGAGCTTTAAGTATTACCTACATATTGAATCAAATTATAATTTGTATATAACATGAAGCATACTGGATGATCGAGCAACCTCGTCGGAATGGGTTACATGTATAATGCAGTACTCGATCTGCTTTAAATCTTTTGGTTCAACGTGGAGTCATCGCGGTTATTCTCACAGATAGTATTACTCTCAACATAGTAAGGGATATCATGAAGTATAGTTCAACTCAGTCATCGCGTTTACGAATAATGTTTATCGTTGCCAATGGTGGAACTCTCAGAAAAAACGGGTGCTCACGGGTCTCGAAGGTACATTTACTTTTGAAGCTAAAGATATTATTACTTTATCTTCAAAGGTACGCATTTCAGTTTTGTATACCAAGTCCTTACACATAATACTCATATCAAAGAGAACGTTTAAATGACTAAATAATAGCAGAACGATTTAAAATAAGACTCCGAAAGTAAATTCTTCAAACGAACGTACTTTCTTTGTGCCAACCTGGACCCTAGGTAGCATCAGATATCTTTACTTGTAATATATTTTCAAACCCATTCCACACTTCTGTACACCAGCATCCAGAATAGATCGTGAGGTAAATTTTCTATGTTCGTATTTAGTATCATTTCACATAATCCTAACTTCCGTATCCTCTTTTCAAGTTGTATAAGGATTCATTAACGCCAGTTGTAAAATCCGAGAGTTTATTATCAGGGATGTAAATCCAAAGACGCTGAAGAAGGCAGAGTTAAATAGAAGTGGTCTACACTCTCCATGATTGTAATGACAACTGATTAATAATTCTTAACTTCACGTTGCTTATTATATAAGTAATTACAAAACTTAGCAGGGTATCCCCGCCATTTCACCAGTACCTGTTTATTTTTTCTTTACCTTTTGTACCTAATATTTTTTCAATTTTATATTCATGAGTTACAGGATCGAACTTACTTTTGTATTTCTTGTTTATAAAAACCCTTTTATTTTTTCGCCATTTAACTCTTTCAGATAATATAACTTAAACTATCACGATATACTGAATGGTCGGAATATGTGTGGACTTTAAAAACTTGTCCGAGTCGCAACCGGATATATCCTTTTCTAAACCTTTCCTCGGTCCGAAACTCTTACATAATCGTTTACCTTTATTCCTGAATTATCTTTTATTTTGTTTTCTTTTTCATGTGGTGGGTTTCTATGCATGCTATTTTGACATTTCTAAAGTGATGACTTTATAGTTCTACGTGGTAAAGACCTGTTATAAAAATACAGCCAGAATCGTCCAGTATATCAATAATATTTAAAAGTTTTCATCTTTATAAAATTACCTATGCATGCGTTCTTTAATAGTAACGCTTGTACCTGTCAACTATTGCCGCTTTGTTTACGGAAAATGTATTGTAATAGCTTATAACATACTCCGAGAGCAACTCCTGAACTCAGCGGCCCCTTTGAATTCATTCCTGAATCTTCCAATAATGATTTTAGGTGTTCTCACGCTCGTCCTCTATAATTTCCAAGTAAGCATCTGGCAACTGTACTGAACCTTTTAGATTCTTTTATAGGGCTTCAACCCACAGTTATAGAGTATACGTCAATTGTAAAAAAGTATATATTGAAAACCTTCATTATAAGAACTATATTTAATCCATTTTCGATAAATCTAACTGCCATATGCTATCGAGCTGCGGAGATATGGTTTTCCGTGTAGGAAATTTTTTTCTACAGGTTTATGCTAGAGTAAATGCTCTTCACCCTCCTAATATGGCTTTAACTCTTTTTTCCTCAATATAGGATACTTAAAGCAAATCTAGTGAACCCCAAAACTATTTTGGACTCCCTCAGATTGAAGGTAATACATTATAAACTACTCCTTTGCCTCCAAGTTAGATACTGACACACTGTAAGGCGTTATACTATATAACTATATATATATTATTATAGATATTATAATATTATTAATAATATATATATATATATATATATATATATAATATATATATATATAATATATACTATATATATAATATATATATAATAATATATATATATATATATATAATATGATATATATATATATATAATAAGTTAAAGGGATAAAGAAAAAGATTTAAAATAACATTTTTTTTATAAAATAAAAATTACAACTAAATATATATGATAATACATAATTACGATTTAACAACTAGACCTATTATAAGGTGTTTTTCTTAGTCGCCCTCTGGTAACACGTTTAAATTTATCTGATGCCGTAAAGAAGGGCCTGAGGGAACTTGAATCAGGTCTTGGGTGTAATGGGGATATTATCCAAGTCTGCTAATCGCGTTTATTCATGATTAAACTTCTCGGAAAATTAATAGTCTGAAGGTCTTGTGTTGATATCATCTCCATCTCTTTTACACAGGGCCTTTCTTCCAGTTACGTGAAAGATCAGCTATCAAATCCACAATCTTTGAGCCTTTAACTAATTTCATCATCAATATACGATCTCCCCTGCTTTCATTCAAAGTTATATTGGTCTTCTTAAAAATATTATATAAAGCTATTCCCGATTTACGCACTCTATTAGGTAAGCTCTCCTCTAGGATATTTTTTAAATTTATCTTCATTTTTCACTTCCAAGTTTTACTTCATTTAGGTATAGTCACATCATCGTTAACGGGATACGTTAGGGACGGATGTAGGTGAAGCCTTTAAGATCTATCGAATTTTTGTATCGGCATCCTGATATAGATGCGTTTCTCATGGATGTTAATGTCTGAATTTAATATCCTGTACACTTCTTTCTCATATTTGGTTATCTGTTCAACTTTTTAGGATCGTATAAGCTAGGAGGTAGAGGCTGCTGGAAAGATAATGTGTCGTTCACAATATAAGGATTCTGGTGGTGCAACTGTTGCTGCTGATGTGAAAGATGTTGTAATGTCAATGCATTGGGCTGTAATATCTGCGTGTATTGGGGTTGTGAATGATGAAACTGCGATTGTGGATTTTGCGCAGAGTGCGGCAATAACTGGCCATATTGAGGTTGCATGTGATGAAGCTGAGGAACTGAATTCTGTAAGCTGCTGAATATTATACTTCATTTTCTCATACTCATTAATGGAAGTACGCAAACCTCTTCATATCGGGGATAACCACTTGAAGTTATTCGGGGAGCTATACAACGCGAGAAATAGTAAGGGCACGGAATACTTCCCCCTCTCTCTGTAGTAACTTCTTTTTTATTTTTCAAATTTTCTAATGTTTGAGGGATGAGCTTTTTTAATGATGTTTCTATAACAACGTAGCTTTACCTTCTGAGGTCTGTTTATAAAGGAACATTTCCTTTTATAAGATTTAAACAGATTTCACATACACACTGGATGAATATTCTCACTCCTCACTAATGTTAGTTTACGTTTTTCAGATGGTTTCAACTTTTTAAATATTTTTTTATAAGAAGGTAAATACTTTGAAAACTAGAGCACTCCATATATCAGGTATGTATACTGCATGTTTCTATCTCGTAGGGTAGAATGTTGGTACGATGCGGAGTAACACTCTGTGCGTGTTTTTGGGTGAAGTTCACACATCAAATAACCGTGGGGGATCGAAGTTAAACTCTTTATATACTTTTAAGAACTCTTTCCTTTAAAGGGGAAACATTTGAGAGTTGCCAATACATTAACTTGACTCATGTCTCTTCTCTGTCCAAACAACTAAATACTGTGTGTTAAAGAAAAACTTCGGCATATGCTTGCTTTGATCGAAAAATATTCTGCGTTATGAAAAACAGAGATATTTAGATGGTGAGAATAAACTGTGAACGTTTCTATTTTCAAATTCAATTTGTGCATTAAATCTTCTAATACATAATTTTGTGGCCTTGTATATTGTCCAGCGATCTAATATCGATATTGCCTTCATGAAATTGAATCACATTCTTTATATTCTTTAAATTTTTCCTGATAAACATTAAACACCATATATTTTACAGGGGTTTGTTCAAAAATCTCCATTTCCCTTTAAAATATTTAATAATAGAAAGGGTTTTGCCACAACACTGTTGGTCCAGCTACAAACATGTAAGCCAGGACTTCGGAACGTATTTCTCACATCCATACCTGTCAAGTAGATAATGAATAATGAGTTTAATTAAAGTTGTAAAATAATATGTTTATATAACAGAAACTCTGTGTGTTTTTATTCTTACATTACAAACTTAAAATAAAAAGTATTTAAAAAAAAATAGAAATAATAATAAAAAGTAATAAAACAAAAATAAAAAATATAACAGAAACATAATGATAATAAATATATGAGTTAAACAGTAAAGCAGAAAGTTAAAGCAGTAAACAGACAGTTAGAAGCATAAAGCAGAAAGTTCAAAAGGCAGCTAAAGCAGTAAAACCAAAAGCGTACTAAATCCCCTAGGCTTAACACCTTATTGTTTTACTGCCTTTACTGCTTTAAGGTATTAATGTATGTGAGTCAAAGCAGTAAAGCAGAAAGTAAGCAGTAAAGCAGAAAGTTAAAGCAGAAGCAGAAAGTTAAAGCAGTAAAGCAGAAAGTAAAGCAGTAAAACATGAGTTAAAAGCAGTAAAGCAGAAAGTTAAAAAACCAGTAAAGCAGTAAAACAAAGCATTACTAATCCCTAGGTTTAGGTAAAACACCATCTATTGTTTTACTGGCTGTTAAGGTATTTGTAAAGTATACTGTTTTTACTAAATTTCGTACGAATTGTAGTAAAAATGAATGATTCATAATATATATTTGAAACGAAATTCTTTGAAATAGTTTTACATTGATATCCATATTCTTTTCGTTCACGCGCAATTTAGCGTCTGCGGACTGCACGCGCGGCGGTTACGCGGAAATATTGCGCCTGCGGGCGTGCACGCGGCGGGCTGGGCGCGGGAATATTGCGCTGCGGGCGCACGCGGCGGCGGTTTCGCTGAATGGGTTCACCTGCGGACGCAGGAACTGCGAAACTTTGCGAATCACTGTCTCCAACTGTGTAACGTCTTTCAGATATATATTCTGTCACGCTATAAGTGTTATAAATATCTAACTCATAGAGAAGCTTTGCTAAGCAGCTTGTAATATACACCAATTGATTCCTCAATACTTATTACTAGGGGTAGACACCTAAATATTTAAGGGCTATTCGGGGCTCAGGGGAAGGCTAGAAAAGACTTGAAAAAGTGGCGACTCCAGTTGGCAATATGTGGCAGCTCACTTGGCACCTATTGGCAACTCCTTGGTCACTCATTGGCACTCACTTGGCACTCATTGGCACTCAATTGGCACGGGCACTTGCACTGCCAACCTGCACTCACCCTTGGCCTCATAGACATACTCATCAGAAATACTAGAACAACACTAGATTACTCCGTACGGTGATTGGGAGCCATTAAAGTTTGAGGCATCAAAGTTGGGGCATCAATAATGCTGAGGCATAAAAATTGTACCGTAGATACAAAAAGGTCAAGGGGCGAAATATAAATGGTCCAAAAACAAGGTTAAGATATCAAAAAAAGGCAAGTCCCAAAGGAAGGAACAAAAAATTACGCGGGGCAATTGACCCATGGTATCTGTAAAGCTTTGTGTATGTGTGTGCGCACGCGTACGTGTGTATAAGTGTAAATGTAAGTGTCTATGGGTAAATGTAAGTGTCATAGTGAATGTCTGTATAAGTGTAAGTGTGTGTGTGTGTGTGTGTGTGTGTGGGTGTGTGTGTGTGGGTGTGTGTGTGTGTGTGCGCACGCGCACGTGTGTAGGTGTTCAAGTTTGGGTAGGTCCATACAGGCGTTCAAGAGTTAGGAACGAAATATGTGACGGGTGGGGCACGAGTGGCCAGAAAATTGGCGTGGGTCAAAAATGACCCATGGTGTACGGCAAGGTTAATGCCGAAATATCATGGTCAAACAAGGTTAAAACATCAAAAAATAGGGCTAAGCCCTAAAGGAAGATCAAAAATCACCGTGGGTCAAAATTGACCAATGGAAGACCAAAGGGTTGGTCGAAAATTTCCGTGGGCCAAAATTGACCCACTGGAATGACCAAGAAGGGTAGCCAGAAAATTACCGTGGACCAAAATTGACCTGGTATCTGCAAGGTGGTCAAACAAGTAAGACATCAAAATACTGCGGCTAAGCCCCTAAGCGGAAAGGATCCAATACCGTGGGCAAAATATTGCCACGGTCGAAATAATTAGGGGGGAGTAAAGATACGGGGTAATACGTACAGACCGGTTGCTGACGCCAGCCAGTGTTTGGCGCACACCTTTCTTTGAAAGGTGCAAAAAATTACAGGGTTGCCAAAAAAATTAGGGTTCGCCAAAAAAATAGGGTTGCCAAAAATTAGGGCTGCCAAAAAAATTTCAGGGTTCTCAAAAATTAAGGGTTCTCAAAAAGGGTTCTCAAAAAATTTAGGTTCTCAAAAAATACCGTGGGCCAAAAAAATACCGTTGGAAGAACAAAGGGTTGGTCGAAAAAAAGGTAAAGGCCTCAAAAAGGTCAAGGCCCAATAAAGGTCAAGGTCAGGTAAAAAATTGGGCTCAAAAAGGTCAAGGCCAAAAAGGTCCAAGCCCCAAAAAGGTCAAGGCAGGTAAAAATTGGGCTCAAAAAAGCCTCAGGCAGGTAGGTTCCTGGATGCTGTGGTCAAAATGACCAACAGACAACTAAGCGGAATGGATTGGAGTGAATGGCGGTGTTTTGTATGGGGGTATGGTTGTGGCCCACCTGGGTCAAGGGATGAACCCTTACATTTGAACGGATTTTTACCCATAGTTGGGTCCGTCGCAGGTCCCATGAACGCTCTAGGGTGATTGATTTCTGTCTGTGCCCGAGTTCTCACTAAATTAATGGTACGGAGGGGGCGTAAGGCTGGGCTTTCTCCTTTCGACTTTGTCATATTCTTCTACTGCTTTTCCTTTTCCGATGCATGACACGCGCAGCTTACCCCCAGTCTTGGGCAAAAGAGGAAGATAAGAAAGAAAGAAAGAAATATATATATATATATATATATTATATATATATATCCAATATATATATATATTATTATATAAGGTTATACTATATATATATATATATATATATATATAATATATAAATATTATATATATAATATATATATATGTAGGTATATATATAAATATATATTATATATATATTATATATATATATATAATATATATATATATATAATATCTATACTATATATATATATATATATATATATATCATATATATATTATATTATATATATAATATATATATAATATATAATATATATAATATAATGTAAAGAAAGAACAATATGGGAGATAAAGAAAATTACTCTCGCCGTTCTCTGGGGTTGAACACGCATGTTGCGAAATGAGGAGAATATACCCGATTTCTTTTACCACTGGAACCATCCTCGCCAACCCCAAAAAAGTTGATTAAAGAACAGTATTAAGAGCAACCGAGCTCCCGTCAGCGAACATACCATGTGTCCCAGCCTGGTCCTTCCCCTCTCGTTCTTTATGCTTGTAGATGTTAAATATCGCATATTAATCGCAATGTAGATAATGATGTAAATAAAGATATTATTATAATGGAAAGGTAAAGAAATTACTGCGCTTCTCTGGATTGAACCACCTGCATGTTGCAAATGGGAAATATACCCGCGATGCTTTTACCAACTGGACAGTTCCCCCATCATCTACGAATATGATGAAGAACGAGGGAAAGCGAAGTCATGGACACCTTGGTGATGTCGCTTTGACGGGAGCCGTCGGTTGCCTTTAATACTGTTCTTAATCAACTGTTTATTTTCTGGTTGGAGGATGTCTAGTGGTGAGAAGCCATCGGGTATCCTTCGTCCTCATTCGCAACATGCGGTGGGTTCAATCCCAGAGAAGGCAGTAATTTATTCTTTACCTTCCATTATATGTTCTTTCTTTATTTACATCTTATCTAATTGGCGATTAATATGCAATATTTAATATATATATATAAAAAAAAAAAAAAAATATACTATATTATATATATATATATATATAATATATATATATAATATATACTATATATATATATATATATATATATATATAATCATCTAATATATATATATAAAGGAGAGGAGGTGGGCTTCGTCCGAACGATGCATAGTTCCCCCTATGGGCTTATTCCTTGGAGTGGTTTCATTCGTTGGACTGGAACATTCCACCTCGCCAAAGTCGTCATTTTTGCACTTCACCTAACAAAAGGATATCTGTTAAGCGTATTATGGAGACCTTATCCTGGGATTACCTGTGAAATATGCGGGGCAACTTCCATCACCCTCTCCCTTTTCACATAAAACTCATCAGGCCTTTTAATGCCGCCTCGTCTACTCGCTCCTCCTATCAGCGCCTATGAGTCGGCGGTGTCCTGATGTGTTGGCTGGAACAGCCAAGACTTTCGCCCCCGCTTGCTTTCGCACGGTACTCTTGGTTGATTATTAATTTCTGCAACATTCGTGGTCTTTATTCTAATTTACACCCTCTTTCTCTTCAAGATTTCCCAAAAACCGACGGCCTTTTTTTTGTTTTTTTTTTTTTTTTCTTAACTGAAAACTCTTTTTTTTGCCCTAGAGCTCCGCCACACTTGTGGAAACGAATGCTTTCAGTTCTCTTCTTTCTGATTTGGAGTTCAAATAGTTTACTCTATCTGGTGACTTCCTCTGTCCTTGCTATTCTAACGACTAAACACATTATGGTATGTTTATTTATATTCCAAATTCTCTACATGCTAAATTCTTGTCATAATTTTTCTAAAGCCCTGGTTCTCACCATCTTCCTCATTTTCCTAAAACAGGGGTGGGGAACCTTTAGAGGACCAAAGACGATTTGCATATAGAAAAACCTCTGGAGGGCGCAAGCAATTATATTTTGTACTTTTACCAACATTCATACGTTAATGGATGTTAGCACGCAGAAGCTAACTTAACCGATTAAAGTGATATAAAGTAATCTATATAATCATATTATATAATACTATATATATATAGTATTATATATATAGTATATATATATTATATATATATATAATATATAGTATATATATATATTATATATATATATACTAATATATATATATATGTATATTATTATATTATTAATATTATAAATAGTATATAAAGCAAATATCGAATGTTTAAAAATTAAAATACAAGAAACTTTAGAGCACAACAAAGAGTAATAATATTTAAAATAATATGAAACTCTTATACCTTAAATTTTAATTAATGAGATGGTTGATTTTGCTTTACTCTGGAAAGCTCAGATATGTTTGGTGGAACTGAAGACGATGCAATTTTTAGCTGATTTGCAAGATTATTATTCTTAAGTCTAGCACGCAAGCGATTCTTGGCTAAATTTAATTTGGAAAATTTGTTTAAATCGGTAAGTGGACGGTTAGTTGAAAAACATAAAATTTTCAGTGGTTGCATCTCCCACAGATGCGGATTTTTTTTCGTATCTATGTAGAATTCATAAATTCCCAAAAAATAGACAAGGTGTTTCAATTTGTTATTAACCAATTTTCTGATTATAATTTAATTAACTCAAGTTGCAAGAAATGAGGAGCTTCATCTGGCTTCACATCAAAAGGAGTTTCAAATATTCGCAGTGTTCGCTCATGATTTTGTAAATCTAGAAACCTCTTTTTGAACTGCTCTGAAATATTGGAACACTCTTCGCCATACTCCACCGTTGATTCTGGTTTCTGCTGTTTCAGTGTTGGAAAATGTGCCATGCAATTTCTCTTCAGTTGAGTTGCAAACATTTGCAGCATTGTTTCAAAGCTTTTGATGTTGACAACAAGAGGAGTAATAAGCTGATTTGGTTCTTGTCATTTCAAATTTGGATCATTTAGGTAACTAGTGATGTCTACCATAAATCCTAAATCACATAATCATTTTTGGTTCTCTAATTCCATAACGGTTGCCTTTGACGTAAATGAAGAATTTCACCAGTTTTCAGTATATAAAAGTATTTAAGCATTGGTGCAGTAGTATAACAAATCACAATAGTCCCACTTTGAGATCTTTCAAAATATTTTTAAATTCTCTGTTTTCCAACCCTTTATTTTTAATGAAATTAACACATTTTGTTACTATTTTCATCACATTATTCATTCTTAGAGATTGTGCACATAATTGCTGTTGATGAATAAGGCAATAGAACATTATCAAGTTTTTAAAATCCAGTTGACGGTTCTCCAATTCTTTCTTAATTAAAGCTAAAGTTCCTTTCGGATCCCTATCAAAGACGACGCCGACAAACTCGTAACCGGACACCGCTAAGCTTTTCGTAGGGTAAATCCAACTCAGTTATTGCTGATTTGACCTCAGAAAAAAGATCTTCACCTGTGGTAGTCGCATGTATCGATTTTAAAGCAAGTAAATCTTCCCTTATTCCACTTACAATATAGCTAGGTTGATGCGTATTTGTTTATATATATATAATATATATATATATATATAATAATATATTAATAACAATATACATATATAGTTATATTATATTATATATATTTATATATATATAATATATATATATATATATATATATATCTATATATATATATATATAACTACTCGTCAAATAAGTCGCACCACTAGAATAAATATCACTCACAGGAACGGAAAGGGCCCTAACCCATAAACCACACCAACACAGACAACAGCATCAGTGTAACTATGTAACCACCGCAGAGAATTTTGGGCTGCAGAGTGGGCCGCTCCCCGATAAATTGTAGGAAAACATAAGTCACATAACTAGACCTGAGAGGAGGTGGGGTAGGTTATGGCGGGGGTAAATCGAGCGAGGATCATTCACGTACGAAGCGACTCCATATAAACAAGAAGAGGATAAGCTGCGTGCAACTGTCAAGAGGATCAGTGCGAGCATAGTAACAACACTCACGCCGAGGACACGGGCACCGGGCACTTTGGTCGACGGTTCGGTGTAGCGCACACAACAATTGCACGGGTGGTCAACGGTACCAGAAAACCCTGACACATGATCACCGGCGGAGGACAGAGTAGGCCCTGGCACGACACCCATGGAAGACCAATTTATACGTCTGCGTGCATTACAAGAGCGCCACACAACGGCATGGACATCTGCAGATGACAGCTGACGGAGGTACGCGGCGCCACAGTGAGTGGACAAGTTACATGCGTCACGCCTTGCGAACAACAATTACCGTCCCCGGAGGGCGTGCCATAGGTCAACTGCACAACCACAGCACATCGAAGGGCGCGACTGGCATTGCCGAGAACAGATCCATTGAACGTCGCGATTGGGCCGAATGGTGCTCTTTACGACGAGCGAGAGTGTCTCTGTTTAACGCCTCGGTACATTTCGCTGCTAGAGTGTAACGACGACCGACGAAGAGCTCGCGCAATGCATTGTGCTGCAGGTGCCGCCGTTTGGAGTGGGTCGCTTATGGTCTGGGCAGGCATCTCTTTATCAGGCCTACGGATGTTGCCACATCTGTCGATGGAAGGCACTCTACAGCCGTGAGGGTATACTCACAGATATCCTCGTATCATATGTCGTGTCATATGCCCCTACATCGGTGACTCTTTCATTCTAATGCATGACAATGAAGACCACACAAGGCCAATGTGTGAACGACTACCTGAGGACGGTTCAAATTACGGCGTTGGATTGGCCAGCATATAGTCCGGACCTCAAACTCCATTGAACATTTGTGATATCCTGCAAACGTCGGGATTTGAAAAAACTGCACCCCTCAACGACCCTCCGGGACCTGCGACAGGCACTTCACGAGATATAGGATCAAATCACTGTTCAGGACATTCGCCCACTTCATCAGAGCAGCAGGACGGTGTCAGGCCAGTCATCCTGTGCCAGAGAGGGTTCAGACACGTATTGGATGACATACCGCAACACTCCCTCGCGGCCGTCCCGTACCGTACCAAAATTGTGAGTTTGCAGCGCCATCCTAGCGAGAACCTTTGTCTGCACCTTGTGCCTCCACACACTATCAACCTATGGTTTCTGGGAGGGAATCACACCATGTTATTGTCAATTGTCAATAAAAGTTTCTGGCGTATTCAACCTTTTTCTACCCTTCTCGCCACGTTTACTTTTTGTGATGCGTTAATTTTGAGCGAAGTAGATATGTGTAAGAATGAGTTACTTTTTAAATTTGCAAGAACTACCTAGATCGTTAGTAAATAGCATTTATATTAATTAAGTTAGTGGTAAAATGAATGCATGCGCAGAACATTTGTGGGTGCGGGAAAAATATAAAAGATGGGTTCAGTACATCAGTCATATAAAGACTGTAAATTTTCTGACAGTTAAATAGGCTGTTCAATATGAAATTTGAAACTTCGATACTTTTATGGTAATATAATAAGAAATAATAATAATATAATAATAATAATTAATAATAATAATGATTACATAATAATATGAATCAATAAATAATAATAATAGGGATAAATAATAAAAATATAATAATTAAGCCCTTTGAGTATCCAGCATTGTATGGGATGAGAAAACGGTGCTGTAAAAACTACGCTTAAGCGTCTTTTTTTGGGGACGTGGATGCCTAGTGTTTAGCAGCATCGGTTGTGTTAACTCAGACAACGCGGAGATCCAAACGTTCGAATTCCCCTGACGAAGAGTAAAAATCGTTTGTGACTCATTCATAGCTTTCGGATGGGAGACGTAGCTAACGATTGTGTACCCAGATTTCAATGTCTGAAGTGGATGGTAACGCGCTATATCGGATACACAGACCGAAAATTACCCTTACACATGACGAATGTCGCAACATAGTAGTAAGCCGAGAACAAAATAATTTCAAACATTTTAATGAAGACACCGCAACCAAAACGCCCGATAACAGCATAAAAGAAAGCTTCTTCATCATAACAAGAAAAAATGATTTTTATGAAATTGCGCCGTAGGAGTCGTTGCTCTTAAGGAAAACATAAACCAGTGATTAAACATTAACTATAACGAAGATGGTCCAATTTTTAAACATCTTTTAAATGGACAAAAAGTCAAGTAAAGTAACTTCTTAACTTTAAATTATTAAATTTTATTTATTTATTTTTGTAATCAGTTTAAAACTAACATTTATTTATATTAAAAATATATTAAAGATATTAAAAATAAAGATAAATATTCCTTTGAAAATGTCCGAAGTGTACGGACGAAGCTTGGTACTATACTTTATCTATTGTTTTTATTTTATTCAAGAATAATACAAAAGAAAATTCTCTTCTGTTGAAAGAAATACATTCAGGAGGCTTGAAAAAAAGATCAAAATCTTACATTAATAATAATAATAATAATAATAATGAATAATAATTAATTAATAATTAATAATAATAATTAATAATAAATATAATGATTATAAGATAATGAAATGATATCAATATCAATGATAATGATAATGATAATGATAATAGAATATATTAATATATATAATAATATATAATAATAATAATATAATAATAAATAATATAATAATAATAATAATAATAAATAATAATAATAATAATAATTAATGAAATAATAAACCTTAATTTTGTGCTGGGGTCTCATTGAATAATTTTTTTTCAGCCATACGCAGTAGTACTGGTTACATTCCGGAGCACCCAAACCCACCTGTTGCGACCCCGATCGAAAAAACCACTGACCTTATTTGACGCGACCTTTTTTGCCTTGACCTTTTTGGGCCTGGACCTTTTTTGAGAACCAAGATTTTGAGAACCCAAATTTTTTGAGAACCCAAATTTTTTGAGCACCCAATTGATTTTGAGAACCCAAATTTTTTGAACCCAAATTTGAGAACCCAATTTTTGAGAACCCTAATTTTTTTGGCAACCTAATTTTTTGGCAACCCTAATTTTTGCAAGCCCTTCGAAGAAGGGTTGCGCAAAACGGTGCGCAGCAACCGTTAGTTGTACGTTAATCCCACTAATTTTTTCGACCACAACTTTGTCTTCAATGGCGTCAATTTTGCCACCCTAATTTTTGCCACCCTTCAGGGCCTTAGCCCTTTTTTGATGTCTTTACTTTTTTTGTCCTTGACCTTTTCTCAAAGCCTGCCAGATACCATGGGTCAATGTTGACCCACGGTAATTTTTCCACCCTTCTAGGCGTTAGCCCTTTTTTGATGTCCTTACCTTGTTTGTCCTTGACCCTTTCTCCAAAGCTTGCCAGATCCCATGGGTCAATTGGCCCACGCTAATTTTTTGCCACTCGTGTCCCACCCGTCACATATTTTCGTTCCTAACTTGAACGCAAGTATTGGATCATATCCTGAACTTCGAACCCTACACACACCACACACACACACCAACACACAGCACCACACACACACACACACCACACACATACCACACACACACGACACACCAACACACCAAACACACTTTACATTATACACACATTCTATGCCACTTATACACACATCACTATGACACTTACATTTACCAATAGACACTTACATTACACCTATACACACGCGGTCACACACACACACACACACAACACACACACACCACACACACACAAAGCACACACACACACTACATCTTTATACACACTTCATATGACACTTACATTACACATAGACACCTTACATTTACACGTAACACACGTACAAAAACACTGCCAACCCTTTGCGTCTTCATGGATCAATTTTGGCCCACCCTAATTTTGGCCATCCCTAATTTTTGGCAACCCTTAATTTTCGGTTCAACCCTTTGGTCTTCCAGGGGCAATTTGAGAACCCAAATTTTTCGGTCAACCTTTTGCATTCCAGGTACAATGTGGACATGTATCTTTTCACTTGTAGCTTTGTTTGAGACTCAGCATTTATTGATTGGTTCAATTGGATGGTTCCAATCACCGTAAGGAGGTATCTAGTGATGTTCTATTAGGGTTCTATGAGTATTAGATGAGGGCCAGGTGAGTGCCAGGTGTTGTCAAGTAGTTGCCAAGAGTGCCAATGAGTGCCACATGGTGCCAATGAGTGCCAAGTGAGTGCCATATAGTCCAACTGAGTGCCACATAGTGCCAAAGAGTGCATTTTTTCAAGCTTTTTCTAGCCTCCCCTGAGCCCAGAATAGCCCTAATATGGGTATCTACCCCAGGTTATAAGGTATGAGGAATCGATTGTGTATATTACAAGCTGCTAGGATGCTTACTACTATGGAGTTAGTTTTTTTCTATCACTTATAGCCTATATATCATATATATTACTGCACCCACACCTTACAGCACATACACTTATAACACTTATACCACACATGCACTATGACACTTATACACAAATAAAGCTTATAAAAAAAAAAAAAAAAAAAAAAAAATAAAAAAAAAAAAATTTTTTATGTTAAAAAAAAAAAAAAAAAAAAAAAAAAAAAAAAAAAAAAAAAAAAAAAAAAAAAAAAAAAAAAAAAAAAAAAAAAAAAAAAAAAAAAAAAAAAAAAAAAATGCACTTACACTGTTGATATACATTACATTTAACCCATCCTACACTACACCACACCCAGCACACAGGATACAATTACAACTTACACCTCCACACACTCTATATTTTGAGCCTCAACTTTTTGATGCCTCAACTTTGATGCCTCAGCATTAATGCCTCCAGCATTGGATGCCTCAACTTTGAACGTTCATCTTTGATGACTCATCTTTGATGACGTCATCTTGGATACCATCTATATTGATGAATCATCTTTGATGAAATCATCTTGATGGCTCATCTCTACCCTACATCAAGGAACAGAGTTAATATTAATGCTTCCCCTAGATCATAAGCTACCCACCAGGGCGCAGGTGGCGCCCTGCCGCGCACAGACAGCCGCACCCGCAGGTTCGTTCCCGCGCGTTCCCGCCCGCCGCGTCCGCCCGCAGGCGCAATATTCCGTAACCGCCGCGCGCTCGCCGCAAGCGCCATATCCCCGCAGTACCCGCCCGCCGCGTGCGCCCTCAGGCGCAATATTCCCGCACGAATTATTATTTATATATATACTGAGTCATTCATTTTTATCTTCATACTCTAAAGCATTTTTATTAAAACTTTTCGCGAACCGAAACTTGTAAATCATTACAAGACATCTTTATATATTTACTTAATACTGTTTTAATTATAAATTTTTAAAATTGTATGTAAGAAGAAAAAAAAAACCAGAGTGTCTGATATATAAACATTTTATTTTACTACAATCTGTACGAAATTTTATTAAAAACATTAACATTACAATACCTTAAAGCAGTAAAATCAGTAAAGTCAATAGAGGATGTTACTAACACCTAAGGGGTTGTATGCTTGTTGGTTTTACTGCTTTTACGCTTAACTCAGGTTTTATGCTTTACTCATATGTTTTACTGCTTTAACACACTAATTTATTAAAAATTTACATACTTAAAGCAGTAAATCAGTAAAATCAAATCATCAACCCTTACATAGCAACAAGGGTTAGTATGCTTTTTGTTTTACGTTTGTACTGCGTTTAACATCATGTTTTACTTGCCTTTAACTCAATGTTCTTACTGCTTTAACTCACATATTTATTGACGAAAAATTACATACCTTAAAGCAGTAAATCAGTAAATCAAGAGAGGTGTTACCTAGCACCTAGGGGATTGTATGCTTTTGTTTTACTGTTTTCTGCTTTATACTCAGTTTTACTGCTTTAACTCATATGTTTTACTGCTTTAGCTCATAATATTTATTAACATTACATGCCTTAAAACAGTAAATCAGTTAAACAAATAGCGGTGTTACATAGCAACAAGGGGATTAGTATGTTTTGTTTTACTGTTTTGACTGCTTTAACTCATGTTTTACTGCTTTTAACTCATATGTTTTACTGCTGAAACTCACACTATTTTTAAAATTACATACCTTAAAGCAGTATAAGTAGGTAAATCAATAGAGGTGTTACAAAGCATAAGGGAGTAGTATGCTTTTGTTTTACTGGTTTTTACTGCTATTAATCATGTTTTACTGCTGTTAACCATATGTTTTACGTCTTTAGCTCCATAATTTATTAACATTACATGGCTTAAAACAGAGTTAAATCAGTAATATCAATGAGGTGTTACATAGCAACAGGGGATTAGTATGCTTTTGTTTTACTGTTTATACTGCTTTAAACTCATGTTTTACTGCTTTAACTCATGTTTTTACTGCTTAACTCATATGTTTTATGCTTTAACTCATAAGTTTTACTGTTTTAATATTATTATTATTTATTAACATTATGTTTTTTATTTTGTTTAATACTTTTTATTTATTTATTATTATTTTTATTTTTTTTATTGATTTTTATTATTTATTTTTATATTATATACTTAGTGTCTATTTACTTCTGGCCTATTGTTATTATTATTCTAGAACACACAATACACACACGCACACACACACATACACACACACACATTAAATGTTGTACAGCACACTTACACTGTATAATATAACCGTATAATTATTAAAACAATGTTGATTTTTATTTTTATTATTATACTTATGTTATTTACTTCATGCCTATTTGTTATTATTATTTAGAGCACACATACACAACACAACACACACACAACACACACCACCCACACACGCCCACTCACTTACACACATAACGTATAATTTATTAAAACTATTTTATTTTTAATTAAACACGTACATTTATATAACTCATTCAAATATAACTAAAATTATTTTTACAAAGTTTCTTAACTTCTATAATAAATCAATCATTACTTGAACAAAGAATTTATTATTAACTGTTAATACTTTTTGTTATAAATTTTATAACTATCAGTTTTAGAATAACTTTTACTAAAATTTATGAAATTTAGTTAAAAACATAATATTTTACGTCAACCTTAAAGTCAATAAATCAGGTAAAATCAGTAAGGCCAGCCCCTAGACCCCTCTACACCGAGCTATTGCCACGTTTGTTCTATTGATTACTGCTTTACTCATCTTAGCCATGTAATAAGTATAAAAATAACACAATAAGTTCTTCTCTGCTAACATACATGTATTTTAATTAAAACATCATTCTAAGTTTTATTTAAAAATAACAATATTCACTTACATTTATATTATTCCCTCGATGTTAACTAAAAATATTTCAAAGTTTTAAATAATATCGGATTTTCTTTATTATTATTCATTATTATCTATGTACATTGACAAACCATCACGAGAGAGAACACACAACAACCCGCACTCCTACAGATACGAAACTGACCCTTCCTCGTAAAATGTGTGAAATAACTAGTTTAGGCCTAAATTTAGCATAATCCTTTCTTGTATCCCGGGGGATTTGCCTAATTCCAGCAAAATGATAATTTCAAAATGAATCTTTTTCTGTAAAATGTGGTGCAATAACTACGTTATGCCTAAATTTAGGCCTAAATTAGGATAGCTTTTTGTATACAGGCTTTAAGCCTAATACCAGGGCAAAAGGTAATTCCAGTATAGACAAGAATCATTGTTATATATTATTATTTTATAAATATATTTCAAACTGAAACATGCTGGATCGTTAAGATCCTTTAAGCAGTACAGAAGGAGAAAGTTGTTTTCCTTACTTGTAATTGTCGGAGTAATCCTTATCTCTATAGGACCTCGTTATTGATTGGTCCGAGAATTATTCTTATCGTCTTTTGAAAATTAACTTTGTTCCTTAAACTTGTATTTGAGCAGGTCGTGTTTTATGTATCTGCTTTAGGACCCAAACTCATTTTAAGAATCATATTCATTTAGCGGTTAAGCGGTGCACAAGTTTATCTGATTTGTATGTAAAGGCATGAAGTAAATCACACTAAGTATAATAATAAAAATAAAAAAAAAATGTTTTAATAAAATCATACGTTATATGTTTGTGTGTGTGTGTTGTGTGTGTGTGGTGTGTGTGTGTGTGGTGTGTGTGTGTGTGTGTGTGTGTTGGGTGTGTGGTGTGTGTGTGTTATGTGTGTGTGTGCGTGTGTGTATGTGTGTTCTAAAATAATAATAACAATAGGCATGAATTAAATACAATAGCTATAATAATAATAAAATTAAAATAATAAAAATAATAATAAAAATAAATAAAAATAATAATAAAATAAATAAAAAGTATTAAAACAAAATAAAAAACATAATGTTAATCAGTATTGGAGTAAAGCCGTAAACATATGAGTTAAAGAGGTAAAACATATGAGTTAAAGCAGTAAAACATATGAGTTAAAGCAGTAAAACATGAGTTAAAGAAGTAAAACAGTGAAACAAAAGCATACTTATCCCCTTGTTGCTATGTAACACCTCTATTGATTTACTGATTTACTGCTTTAAGGTATGTAATGTTAATAAAATATATGAGCTAAAGCGGTAAAACATGAGTTAAAGCAGTAAAACAAATTAGTTAAAGCAGTAAAACAGCTAAAAACAAAAGCATATAAAATCCTTTTGCTATGTAAACCTCTAGTTGGATTTACTGAGTTTTACTGCTTTTAAGGTAGTTCAATTTGAGATAATATGTTGATAAAACAGTAAAACATATGAGTTAAGCAGTAAAAACAGAGTGTAAGAGGTAAAACAGTAAAACAAACAGCATACCTATCCCTGCTTCTATGTAACACTCTATTGATTTACTGATTTACTGCTTTAGGTATTGTAAAAATGCATATGAGTTAAAGTAGTAAAATATATGAGTTAAAGCAGTAAAACATGAGTTAAACAGTAAAGCAGTAAAACAAAAGCAAATCGTAACCCCTTTAGGTGTTAGGGTAACACCTTCTAATTTTGATTTACTCGATTTATGCTTTAAGGTAATGTAAGTGGTTATGTTTTTAATCAAAATTATCGTAATGTAGTAAATAAAATGTTATATATATAAGACACTCTGAGTTTTTTCTTCTTACAATTAAATTTTTTAAAAATTATAAATTAAAATATATAAGTAAAATATAAAGATGTCTGGGAATGTTACAGTTTTAGAGGTCGCGAAAAATGTTTTGTAATAGAAAATGGTTTAAGTAATGTAAAAAAATGAATGCTCATAGTATATATATATATTTTCATTCGTGCGGGAATATTTCGCCTGAGGGCGCACGCGGCGGCGGGTACGCAGGGATATGGCGCCGCGGGCGCACGCGGCGGCGGTGACGCGGAAATATGCGCCTGCGGGGCGCACGCGGCGGCGGGGACGCGGCGGGACGCACCTGCGGAGTTTGGGGCGTCTTTGCGCGGAGGCGCCACCGCTGGCGCCTGGGGGAGCTTATGATCTTAGGGAAGACATTAATATTCACTCTGTTTCTTGTGATGT
>JABUQX010059641.1:0-29063 GCA_015478945.1 Trachelipus rathkii | reverse complement strand
CCTCATCTAAAGAATGAAGCAATATATTACCATGACAAGATGGGCCGAAAAAATTGTTAAAAATTCTTGAAAGGGGAAAAATAATAATGTTTCAAACTTAAGATATTCCTGAACTTTTTCTGGAAAAAATCACAGCCCTCTTTTCTGTGTTGATCAATTATAAACTCACTCAAGAACAGTTTTAGGAAATTGGAACAACATCATGGCAAAATCATATGTGTTCTGTCAGTTCTCATCCAAAGCACTTCGTAAACTTATATAACTATAAAAAACACTCATTTTTTATGTGAAGTTTCCCATCAAAAAATGAACTCCATAAAATAAACATCACCATTCGTATCCACATTTACCCAAACAATCCATGTACATGTACTTTTCCATTGACGATTTAGCCTGCTTAATCGTTCTGTAGTGCTCCCAACAAAAGCAGGAATGACATCAAGATAAAACATAATAAACGGAAGCTTATGCCAAGAATCTAAGAAAAAATACTGTGTGTTCAATTGTCTCTTAAAATCTTCTCTAGCGCCTTTTCTATAACCATTACCTAAGAGGTAAAAAAGGAACTGCTGAGGAAGAAAATAGAACATAATCGAAGGGCCAAATCAAATTTTCTCTCATAAAATGTCCCATTTATAGGATTCTCAACGAGCTCATATATAACCAGTAGTATAGATATTTTTCCCTCAAAACCAAATTGAACTTCTGTAACTAACCGAGTAGTTTCATAATTGTCCATAGCTTGCAAAGCCACCAATGAATCATCAATGACCATGGCAACACTGATGTTATCCCTGTCCGAAATCGAAAGCACGGATAGGCAATAAAAAGTTTTCCCTAATCAAGTAATGCATAACTAATCTCGTTTGCATCCTAGGTAGCAGGAAAAATAAGAACGCTATATAGGAAGTATAAAACAGAGGGATCTTCAAAGCGTGAAAAAAACATCTGGGAAAAATAAACAGTATATATATATCTTCCCTACATGCATTATTTATCAATTAATCTTGATTATTCAACCACAGAGGTGATGTCCTGGGCTATCGTTACAGCCTCACGAGTATCTACTGCATCTCAATCGTCGCGTCAACCACATCTCTTCACGGTTGGCACAGTAGTCGTGCTCATCGAGAAAGAGTGTCCAAGTGCTGGTAGTATAGAGTTCTCAAGAGATTTAAAAACACGACGACTCGTAAATAAATGGACCTGCAGGCTCCACACGAATAAGAAAAATGATAGGCTGGCAACCGTATATCCTTTATTTCACAAATAGAACCTTAGAAGATATTATCTGTATAAAGGCAGACGTAGGTCGGTCAGAATGTGTTATTTCTCATCAAACTATTTTCTAGCCAAAACTCGTCAAAATAATTACAAACCAGGAAAACAAACCGCTTGTACAACAAGCGGGCATAACATACAATAAATATTATCTCTTATACTCTCATCTGTTCACGACTCTACACGTAAATCATTTAAACCATAAATAATACCGTATAAAAATTGTTTACGATTTAAAAGTTAAATGCATATTAAAGTAATCTCTGTGAGAATACTTCTTCGGCTGTAAATAATAAATAATAAAGAGCATAGAACAAATATAAAAGTTGCCCGTTGCCGCCCATTAAGATAACAAAGATACTACTTACAATGAAGGAAATGGCTTCTGCCAGCATTAGTTATAATCATTTAGACACACGAAATCTATGTCGATAAAGATAATAATAGTACTACTTATAGTGAGGTAAATATGATAGGGTCACTATAATGGTACCCGGTACACTCTAGCAGTAAAGATGACCAATATATACAAAAGATAAAGAAAAACCTATACTACGGTATATATATTAATAATAATACTTAGCTGAATACTATAACAAACACCAACCCCAGCCCAGAAGTACTAGCCATAATAGCTCCATATATATCAATATGATAAACTAGATACATAGAGGATCATTTATATAGTACTATACCTATAAAAACCCTATATATATAATATAATAACTCACTATATATAAATATATATAAGTAAAATTATTAGCTTTTTATATAATAAATAATATATATAGTACAATGATAGGGATAGAAAAATATACGTTATAAGTATACACGGGGGTATAAGGATCCTCAGTGCCCCCATCATCGAACAGCTTCTTTCCCCAGACCAGGCGTAGGTGCGTAACATGCACCGAAACAGAAAATGAGTCAGAAAGATTATAGAACAACAAGATCGTAAGAAGCAAAGCCAGCCCTTTACCAAAGCCCTTTACACCATTAGTAAGGGAACATCGTCGCCAGTTAGAAAATCGACCACTAAGGCTTCAAGGTACCGCGACGAACCCTCGCTGATTGAATCTCGTCAATTAGGGTTCCATCCAAATAGGGCCCAGGTGGGCCACAAATCCATACCCCACTTCAGCAAAACCCGCCATTCGCTCCCATTATACACCATTCTTTCTCGCCTCTGCCAAGCTCCCATTCTCAATCCTCCAAGGCACTTCATTTACTAAGAATTCAATCCACATTTAAATTCTTCGGTCTCCAGGCGTCGTTCCCAGCACAATTCACCACCTAATTACTCCTGCATTTAACAATAAAGACTACTCATTCTGGGCGAGACGAAGAGATGTCGAAAGAGTGCGAAGGCTATATAAAACAAGAAATGGACGACGACGTGAAGAGACTTAAACAACAGGATATCAGAGGGCGGAAGAAATGCGGCCGATAGTGTGGAGACCGTGCCAGACGTGGCTAGATAGCGCGGCATAGCGCGTGAGAATGGAAAGATAGAAGACAAAGTAGAGAGAGATACGACGAAGCCGCATGGCGAGAGCGCAGGAAGTTGATCTGAATCGCAATTACAAGGAGGCTAGCAGCGGTGAAGAGTTTCGAAAAGAGCAACCAGACAAAACAGTCTGGCATATTGCTTGCCAGGTAAAAAATACAAGCCAGAGTATGCACAAGTAAGGGCGTGTGTTAAGCTGCTGCCTTGGCCGCAAGAGGAATATATGGAAAACACAAAACATTGTACAGAGTATAAATAAAAATTAACTTTTGTTACGTGAAACAATATTATTAAGTACAGTGTGACCACTGTTATTAAAAAGTACGATAATTTCTATTTTATTTATAACTACGGAAATACAATTAAAAAACGCCTATAAAATAAGTCCAATAATAAAGAATAATAATAGTGAATTAATAAAGTAATAAAAATAAGTAATAATAATAATAATAAATAATAATAACTAATAATAATAATAACTAATAATCATTAAAAAATAAAAAATTCAAAATGTATAAAAAAGAGTTAGCCTGGAGCAGGAAAGCGGCTGCTTTCGAATAAACACTGCCTGCGACGTGTCGCGCGATGAAAAACAGTGGGTCTTACGAGGTACGAGAGGCACAGTACGAGCCTATGTAGGAAAACTGGAAGAGGAGGGCGGCAAAAAGGCGAGAATGGTCCCGTATGTTGTGCCCCACGTCCTTCAGCACGCATCCATCAACTAAGTTGGTAGATCAACCATAATTGAAAGCGTGTTGATTGCCAGAAATGGAAGGTAACAGAGCATACGCAGCAACAACAACAAGCTATTATTTGAGGAATTCGGTTTGGACACGAAGGGCCATGAAAACGATGTGTCAGTGGACCACTGAGACCCCAAATTTCCTATAAAAAAATCAAAGGCACTAATGAAGATTCCGTTGAAACGTTTAGCGACATCTCATGAGACCAGCATGTTCCTCATCCGATCAGACAAAAGTGAGGCAGAGAAAGGTAATGTTGCCGCGACGATGATTCCAAATTTTGCAATTCGCGAAATTCGAGGCGCGTTGCCACGTTATAAAATATTCAGAAATCTATTCGTTGGAATCCAAAAAGAGAAAGGAATGAGTTGAGAGTCATGTAGTAGGTATGAAAGTTTTGTTGGTGAGAGAAATGTCGGCTGGCCTTCGCAACTATGAAGCTCCTCTTCAGTGATGATAGAGGGTACCCACAGTCTTTGAGATGCTCTAATGTCTGCATGAGGGAATGTTGTAGCCTATATTCAATAATTATAGCCATTAAACTGATGTCATGGAGCAATAAAAAGAAAAGGTATAGATGGTAAAGGACCATATAATGTGTTCAGCTAGCCCAACAACTCTAATGGGACTAGGTTGTGTGGAGCAAACGAATTGATATTAAAAATGACGTATGAACGACAATTTATGGAGTTGTGTGGCAGTGAAGAAAGCGTACTGATAAGGATAAAGAGAGCACATCGAGATGGATTGGTCATATGGAAAGAATGCATGATGGTTGATCGAAAAAGTAGAAAAAAATAGACGTAGAATGGGTTTAAGCAGGAATTAAGTGCAGCGAGTGATTGCCTGGGGAGATATCAACGGCTGCGACGACGCGAAGGAAATAGAATTGAGATCATTTCTTCCTGACAGGCGATGCTATGATTCTATATAGAATGTTATATGCTGTATACTAGAGCAATGCATAATAATAAGAACCATTAGTACTAGTGGACTTATTTGCACTCCCTCCTGCCCTAGTATTAATAAGTGGCAGTGTGATATTTAGTTCCCACACATGTAAACTTGTGTCTTAATCCTGTTATTCATTTTCAATTCCATTTTCTGTGTATTATTGTGCCAACAGGATTGCACGTCTCCTTAACATCATTTGCGTTTCTATATGATGTGTGTTTTATATGCTCTTTTTGCCAGAATGATGGTCAGTATATAGAGTGCGCGCGATGTATGATTACTCCGGGTTCTACTCTTCGTGTGAGGGGCGACGCTCTAATCAAATCGTGAGTATCGAACATGCAGTTCTTAATCTGTCTTCTCACGTGTGTGCTCGATATTGCGCTGCGGACCTAAGCCAGAGGTTTGGATCTATTCATTCCTGACCTCTGAGAACCATACTTATGAATAAGAGACATCCCTCACTCAGATGATGTAGCGCTCGGTATCATCCAGGTCAGAGACACTCTCTCTATGGATCGGGCAGCCAATGAAGCGTGGAGTGGAGATACCCATTTGGGTTCATCTGCATATATACGCATGGGAAATCTGTCAATATTCTCTTCGTAGTAGTGATAGAGTGTGAGAGTTTATAGATACCGAATCTCACAGCGTATAGATAGTGTGAGTTATTATATGGCTAGATTGTCCCGACATATTATATGCAGATGCTCCGCCTATCACTATACTCTGAAGGCCTCATATCAGCTATCATCTCAGCGCGCACATCTCGCGTTGGAGTGCACATGGCACGCTCTTCTTGACATATGTGCCCGGTGTCGCGCTATGATCTTGAGTACAATCGTCGTGGTGAAGTCGCCTCCGCTCAAGGTGACCCCGTTACCTAGTTATTGTCTCTAATGTAGTATGTAACCCTCATAGCTCGCTCTCGCCGCCTTCTGAGAGGCTCTGGCAGCTGTCACTATATACTCATTCTCCCGCTCGAGTGTGTTGAGTTCCTTAATGCAATGTCCATCTC
Source organism: Trachelipus rathkii (assembly GCA_015478945.1). Classification (NCBI taxonomy): domain Eukaryota; kingdom Metazoa; phylum Arthropoda; class Malacostraca; order Isopoda; family Trachelipodidae; genus Trachelipus; species Trachelipus rathkii. Next base: position 23,560 of record JABUQX010059641.1, on the reverse strand, counting down.
ACTCCAGAAACTTATCTCACTAGACCATAGATTTCTATATTATATCTTAGTGCTCATATGCGAGTTCGAAGAGCTTTATGGAGAATGAAATCTCTCGCCTCATCTGTTACTTGAGGAAATAGTTCTCGCTCTTCTGTGTCTAAATGTCATGTATTACCTATAGAGATGAGAAAGTCTTTATCTTCGTCATACCTAAGCATTTTTCTCGGGAAACTTTCCTCTTATTTCCACTCTATGTATGTGTAAATGAAAGACATTACATAACAATATGAGAGCTATTGTGAGTTTCTTAGACCAACAAAGAGAGCGCTGGCTTTGTCTCTAGTCTTCTAGAGAAGTGCGTATCAACATTAAGATAGAACTTCCTGATACTCCGTTTACGAGATGTTCCCCTACGATTGGGAGTTGTGGCCGATACCGCCAATCGTCAGTGTTTTGCTCGCTTGGACCTTATTGGCGACGCTTTTCCAACTACTGAGTGCAAATTCGCTGAGTTTTACTGAATTCTATATGTCGCACTTATATGGCTCTACCCAGAACTTAGTTTAATATGTCAGAGGTATATGGTCTCCTTTGTGCAAGTGATACGTAGGCGGTGCATGGTTTTATATAGTCTCAGTCATGTGTGTATGAAGATATTTCACTATCTCTCTTGATGACAATAACGCTGAGCACTACTGCATAAAAACATAGTGTACGCTGTATTGAATCTTATGGAGGTTCTGTGAGTAGTCGCACTTAGTGGTCGAGAAATGTGAACAAGAGATAAGGACTATTTGTCTCATATCACCAATATTGCTGATACGCCAAGGATATCCGTAACAAAAGAGATCCATGGAGTACAGCCTATGCATTCTCAATGTGCAGCAGTCTCGGCCGCCCCCGTCCCGGGTTCAGAGCTCTCGATCTGACACCGCAGACATCCTTCTCTGCGTAAAGACTCGTACTCTCGCGAAATATGAAGCCCTATCTCTGTGATCATAGTCAGCTCTACTGTAACCTGACATCTCCTGCTCATGGCGACCTATAATATGGTGCAAGTCAAGCTATTCAGAATTGTGGATTTTTACAAAATAGCATTCTATTATCCTCCAATATTGTGACTCGCTCAAAGACTGTGCCAAGTCAATCAGTTCCGCGAGCCAACGATTACTTATGTCTTCTGCAAGACTTGAGATCAGCAAATGCAACAAAGATCATATTATCCTCCACCCCAGCAAAAAATTCCAGTAGGTTCCAATATGTTTTAAGATAAATTATCTTAAAACCCACTGGAACCTGGATTTTTTTTGCTGGGACATAGCTTGAAGAGCATTTCCTGCCAGGAAACTCTGCTCCATACCCTCCCGATGAGTTCACCAAACTCACGTAAGAGGCCTGAGTCTTTGCCCCCTAATCGGTCTCCCACAATCACTCCAACTCCTGAAAAGATGCCCCTAAACAGAAACAACAGATTAAGCACCAAGGCAAAGATTACTCGCTAAAATATAAAACATCTGAATTTCTAAAGCAGAGCACACCGACTCCAGATATAAAAAATGCAACTCAGAAACTTCGCCACAAGTCTATTCCTGAGACAAAAGCATTGACATCAATAGATTGTACTCAAACAACCACAGCTCTCAAAAAAAATCCACCAACCAATCCTCTGATAGCTTGCAGGATTATTCCAGCTCTTCTAAATCCTCCTATATAACTCTTCTTCCGAATTTTCTATCTTTGCACTCCCTAAAGGATTCTATGCCTTAGCAGATGAAATGGATTATAGTTCCCATATAGAGCTTGATGTGATGACCCACTCTCTTTCTAATGCTTCCTGTGCTTCCGAGGGAGGTGAATGGAAAACCGTTCAACGCAAACACCGAAAACGCTCCAAGCGTTCTGGATCTGTTGGCGGCAAGAAAGGAGACCCAGAAATCTCCCATCTTAACTCAAACTGTACAGTCTTCCAAAATAGCCCACCTGATGACTTACTGACAAAGCCTCCAACAAGAGCCTTTCGCAACCCAACAATCCCAAAATCGCAACTTCAACACCCTCTCAAAAAGATGCCACTTTTCCGGTAACAGCTTCCTCTCCCGTTTCCATTTAAAAAAAAAAAAAAATATTCTTTACAATTTTCTGAATCTGCTTGCTTGGCAGATACTGATATCGCTCCCATTCCCAAACATGAGCACAATGGTTGTCCTTCCAATGACCAACCAAGTCCACATAAAAAATAAGACTTGATTGAACTCGACTTACTTCGCATTCATGGCCAAGTGACTCCACCAAATACCACAGAGAATTCTCCCCCAAAACTGGTCGTACAACCAAAATCTCTGATGTACTTTTCCTTACCACCAGATTTTGGCTCCTCTTTGTCGGGACTCACGTCTCAGCCTTTCCTCCTCCTCATCTATATCCACCTCCAATATTATTCCTAGCCACATAGAGACAATTATCTCAAAAAGACTATCCTTATAATATTCAGAACATAGCATAGCCACCTTCCTTCAATGGAATTGTCGTGGCTACTATAATTTTGAAGGACTTGTTCAACTAAAAACATATGTACACCAAAGTGTATATGTTTGCAGGAACTTCAACTATGTTATCGCGACTTCTTTCAACCATCGGAATACAAATCGCAGCTAACTTCTATAGAAATAGATGACAATGATAGAGGAGACGCAGGAATTCTAATTCATAAGTCTATCCCTTATTCTCCAGTCCCTCTTCAAACCAGAATTCATGCAGTGTCAGCATTTGTCCATCGATCTCACTGTCTGTTCGATCTATTTGGTTCCCAGTATTGAATTTACTAAGACTGACTTAACTGACCTTTTCAGGCAGCTTCCCACTCCTGTTGTTATACTGGGAGACTTCAAACTTCATCACCCCTTAGCCCCCTGTCACCTCGTCTAAGTCTAAGATCATTGTTGATCTCCTAACCCCTTTTTTTCCTGGGATACCTTAACACAGAACACCCTACATATGAACCTCTATATACACACACTTCTTCCTGCATAGATATTTCCTTTTGCTCCCATCCTCTTATAGATGGCTTTACCTGGTCCCGCTTTGATTACTTATATGGCAATGACCTTTACTAATAGCCTTAAATGAACTTGCACGGAGCCCAATGTAAAAACCCAACTCCAGCTGGCCTTATGACCGAGCGGAGTGAGCTCATTTTCATCAGGCTACAGTATTCCACTCTCTCCCTTTAATAAGCGGTTTCAGACTGTTGATGATCCCTTTAACTTCTTACAACAAGTTATCATCACAGCAGCGGAAGCTTGAATCACACGACCTTCAGCAGGTAGGTGTTCGGCAAATCCCTTGGTGGTCCCAAGAGTGTGCACAAGCTAACCAGGAGAAGAAAAAACTCTAAAGGCAATACAAAAGGACCCACACCACCTCAAACATGATTATCTTTAAGGCAGCTGCGGCGAGATCTCGTTGAATTAATCTCCAAACACGTAAAAAAATACTTTCGAACTTGTACTTCGACTGTCAACTTCACAACTCCCCTTTCTTCAGTGTGGAAAGTTGCACAGAAAATAACTTGCCTCCCCAACAATCCTCCGTTACAGGCCTGATATAACCACTACGAGCTCTTTTCGCTATCCTGAAGTCTCTCAAAATTTGAGAATTAACACTGCACTGCCAGACTTTTCAACGGCGAAAGGGGAAGATCATACCTATAACGTCTTTTACACTTGCAGATATCAACTGCAGTTGCGAATAGCCCACACATGATTCGTACACAATGCTCAGTCATAGTCACCCCTCTGCATCAGCAGTTTTTCCTGGATCTGTATAACAGAATCTGGGATCCAATCCTCTTTTCCATTATTTGGACTACAGCTTTTCGCAAATCCTTATTCCAAAACCTGGGAAAGATCGAAGTTGGCGAACAACCAAAGAATAAATTTCAAATTATTTCATACTTGCAAATTAATTGAGAAAATGGTTTCAGGCCGCTTTCTCCCTGTTATGGAGAGTCGCCAGGCTTTTTCAAACTTCCAGTTTGGTGTCCACAAAAATCGTTCGACCGATCCCTTGTTAAAGCTGGATCATGAGATCAGGAAAGTCTTCTCAACTGGTGGGATGGTTCTTGGTGTTCTTTTTTAGACCTTGAAAAAACTTAGAACACACAACGTGGAGAACTGGGTCCTCCTTAAATCCACTAGCTCCGTTTCCGAGGACAGCTCCCTTTATTTATTAAATGCCTTTCTTGCAAACAGATCCATCAGGGTTCAGCGTCTTTAGTGATCCGGTCCACGCACTTTTACTCTGCGATTAAGGTCGTTCCTCGGGCAGTGTTTTGAGTGTATTATTATTTGCCTCGGATTTAATGACATTGTTACTACTATCCCAGCGGCGGTCAATTTTCTCTCTATGTTGATGACCTGGCGATATACATTGGCCGGTGTCAGACTGCCTATTTTTTGAAAGCCAACTTCAACAGATATCGATAATATTTCACAATGGGTAATTGCCATGGCATCCATTTCTCACCCCAAAACCTCAGCAGTACTATTAGAAAAAAAAGGAGTAAAAATAGAAACGAGCGAAGAACTGCGCGAACCTAACCTTATATGTTCACCCATTCCTGTAATTTCACAAGTTAAAATTTCTAGGGACTTATTCTAGATGACGACCTAACATACACACTGTACATTTAAACTTTTGAAAACGACTTGTCATCGCCTACTGATCTTTTACGTTCATCTCGCCTCAAAATTTGGGCGTGCTTGATCGCAAAGTCCTTTTTATTCCCCACACACCCCCTAATCGATCGAAGCTGGACTGTGGCTGCGTAGTGTAGTATATTGTCAGGCCTCCCAACTCTACTACACTTGGTAGATCCATCCAAAAAGAGGCGATCCTCATCTTTATTTGAGCCTTCCGAACGTTCCCCGGGTGAGCCCTGAAGTTCAATCTGATGGGATGTCACTCTCTCTCTCTCTAAGGGAAATACATCATCGTTCACAGTGTATTTCAGCTTTTCAAACCACCAAATCATTTCTGCTCTTAAACCGATTCTACGAAGATTTCCCAGAATCCTCCTAACTTAACATTTACAAACACAGTTTAAAACATCCTTAACTTCCTCAACATCACCTTTGCAAAAGGTGATGCCGTTCCTCTTATGACCAAGGGTATACACCTTGGCTATTCCCTGCACCCAACGTTTTGCCTGGGTTCTGATATCTCTCTCCATTTATGGCAACCCGCCGACTTGTTGTAAAGGCCATTGTTTTCTGTCCCATTTAGCAGTTCACGGTGGATTTACTCCAGTTTACTGGCGACGACTCTAAAACAGGGACAGTGTGGGTGCATCTGCTCTGTCTCCCCCCTCCATCATGCTTTAATTTTTAAGCACAAATAATGTCTATAATGATTACCCTTTATCGAATTCCATTCCTTAACCAAAACCACTCATGTCATTTATTCATAATTCGCTCAGCATCCTCCAGGTGCTTAAAGCCCCTATTCTAAAAACATATCTTCATTAATTGTCCTCAACTAGACCCTATTCGCCGTCGTTATTTTCCTAATTTATGGTCCATAACCCACCTTCAAAAGGTTATCCCATAAATTTATTTGATTTACTTTTTTTTTTCTTTCCTCAAGTACTTTGTTTTCTTTAAACATATGATTTTGTGTAATTTGGGACTATTTTTAGTGTCCCGAACATTTTGTTAGATATTATTGGTTCATGAACTGACTTGAATATTTTGCTTCGCTTCCAAATTTTTTGGCATATTAATTTATCTACGAACCGGGACCCACCCATGGAGTTGATTATTCAACCCACAATACCACAGATTGAGGTAGTCACAGAGGAATAAGAATACACAAATGAGGTTAGTCATAGAGAATAAGGCATACCACAGATAGGTTTGTCACAGAAAATAAGCATACCACAGATGAGGTTTGTCACAGAGAACAAGCATACCAAAAAGATGAGGTTTGTCACTGAGAATAAGCATACCACAGATGAGGTTTGTCACAGAATAAGCATACCACAGATGAAGTTTGTCACAGAGAATAAGCATTACCACAGATGAGGTTTGTCACAGAGAATAGGCATACCACAGATGAGGTTTGTCACAGAGAACAAGCATACCACAGATGAGGTTTGGTCACAGAGAATAAGCATACCACAGATGAGGTGTGGCACAAAGATTAAGCTACCACAGATGAGGTGTGCACAAAAAGAATAAGGCATACCATAGATGGGTTACAGAGAATAAAGCAACCACAGATGAGGTTGTCACAGGAATAAGATTACCACAGATGAGTTTTGTCACAAAGAATAAGCATACCGCAGATGAGGTTTGTCACAGAAAATAAGCATACCACAGATGAGGTTTGTCACAGAATAAGCATTACCACAGATTTGGTTTGTCACAGAGAATAAACATACCACAGATGAGGTTTGTCAAAGGATAAGCATACCACTGATGAGGTTTGTCACAGAGAATAAGCATACCACAGATGAGGTTTGTCACAGAGAATAAGCATACCACAGATGAGGTATGTCACAGAGAATAAGCATACCACAGATGAGGTTTGTCACAGAGAACAAGCATACCACAGATGAGGTTTGTCACAGAGAATAAGCATACCACAGATGAGGTTTGTCACAGAGAATAGGCATGCCACAGAGAACAAGCATACCACAGATGAGGTTTGTCACAGAGAACAAGCATACCACAGATGAGGTTTGTCACAGAGAATAAGCATACCACAGAAGAGGTTTGTCACAGAGAATAAAGCATACCACAGATGAGGTTTGTCACAGAAAATAAGCATACCACAGATTTGGTTTGTCACAGAGAATAAACATACCACAGATGAGGTTTGTCACAGAGAACAAGCATACCACAGATGAGGTTTGTCACAGAGAACAAGCATACCACAGATGAGGTTTGTCACAGAGAACAAAGCATACCACAGATGAGGTTTGTCACAGAGAATAAGCATACCGCAGATGAGGTTTGTCACAGAGAATAAGCATGCCACAGATGAGGTTTGTCACAAAGAATAAGCATACCGCAGATGAGGTTTGTCACAGAGAATAAGCATACCACAGATGAGGTTTGTCACAGAGAATAAGCATACCACAGATGAGGTTTGTCACAGAGAATAAGCATACCACAGATGAGGTGTGGCACAAAGAATAAGCATACCACAGATGAGGTGTGGCACAAAGAATAAGCATACCACAGATGAGGTTTTTCACAGAGAATAAGCATACCAACAGATGAGGTTTGTCACAGAAAATAAGCATACCACAGATGAGATTTGTCACAGAGAATAAGCATACCACAGATGAAGTTTTTCACAGAAAATAAGCATACCACAGATGAGATTTGTCACAGATAATAAGCATACCACAGGGGGTTTGTCACAGAGAATAAGCATACCACAGATGAGTTTGTCACTGAGAATAAGCATACCACAGATGAGGTTTGTCAAAGGATAAGCAACCACAGATGAGGTTTGTCACAGAGAATAAGCATACCACAGATTGAGGTTTGTCACAGAGAATAAGCATACCACAGATGAGTTGTCACAGAAAATAAGCATACCACAGATGAGATTTGTCACAGAGAATAAGCATACCAACAGATGAGGTTTGTCACAGAAAATAAGCAACCACAGATGAGGTTTGTCACAGAGAATAAAAGCATAACACAGATGAGGTTTGGTCACAGAGAATAAGCATACCACAGATGAGGTTTGTCACAGAGAACAAGCATACCACAGATGAGGTTTGTCACAGAGAACAAGCATACCACAGATGAGGTTTGTCACAGAGAATAAGCATACCACAGATGAGGTTTGTCACAGAGAATAAGCATACCACAGATGAGGTTTGTCACAGAAAATAAGCATACCACAGATTTGGTTTGTCACAGAGAATAAACATACCACAGATGAGGTTTGTCACAGAGAACAAGCATACCACAGATGAGGTTTGTCACAGAGAACAAGCATACCACAGATGAGGTTTGTCACAGAGAACAAGCATACCACAGATGAGGTTTGTCACAGAGAACAAGCATACCACAGATGAGGTTTGTCACAGAGAACAAGCATACCACAGATGAGGTTTCTCACAGAGAACAAGCATACCACCACAGATGAGGTTTGTCACAGAGAATAAGCATTCCACAGATGAGGTTTGTCACAGAGAATAAGCATACCCAGTTGATGAACTCCAACACCAAGGAGATACCACAGATGAGGTTTGTAACAGAAAATAAGCATACCACAGATTAGGTTTGTCACAGAGAATAAGCATACCACAGATGAGGTTTGTCACAGAGACATAAGATACGCACAGATGCAGGCTTGTCACCAGAGAACAAGCCAACCACAGATGGAGATTTGTCACAGAAGAATAAAAGCATACCAACAGATTAGGTTGTCACAGAGAATAAAGATACACAGATCGAGGTTTGTCACTGAGAATAAGAATACCACAGATGAAGTTTGTCACAGAGAATAAGCATGCCACAAGATGAGGCTTGTCACAGGGGAACAAGCATACCACAGATGGAGTCGTTTGTCACAGAGACTAAGCTCAAGGCGGAATTTTTGACTCATCTATTCTTTTTACTTAACTATCTGTATTCGTGCTTGTTGCACCCCCCACCCCCAATCTATGGGGAATCAAAAGGGAGACCGATGATGATCTTCTAAACTCTCAACTAAGAAAACTTTACCCTCGGTTTAATCCGAAACTACTTTTCCATGTTTTTAAACCATTAAAGCATGGGAATGTTGATTAGTTATTTCAGATATAATATAAGAAAATGAGATGAAGATTTATAAAACATTTTTTTCTGTAACACCACGTGAAAAAAAAAAATTTTCTATTTTATTACAGAATCCATACTTATTAACATCCATACAGATGAGGGTTTGTCACAGGAGAATTAAACATACCACACCCCCCCCTGATTAAGGTTTGCACAGAGAACAAGCATACACAGAGTTGGAGGTTTTGTCACAGAGAACAAGCATACCACAGATGAGGTTTGTTCACAGAGAATAAGCATACCACAGAGAGGTTTGTCACCAGAGAACAAGCATTACCAAAGATGAAGTTGTCACAGAGAAACAAAGCTCATACACAGATGAGGTTTGTCACAGAGAATAAGCATTCCACAGATGGGGTTAGTCATAGAGAATACGGCCATACCACCAGATGAGGTTGCACAGAGAGTAAGCGATACCACAGATGAGGTTGTTAACAGAGAATAAGCATTACCACAGATTGCAGGTTTGTCACAGAGAATAAGCATACCACAGATGAGGTTGTCACAGAGAATAAGCATTCCACAGATGAGGTTTGTCACAGAGAACAAGCATACCACAGATGAGGTTTGTCACAGAGAATAAGCATACCCCGGATTAGGTTTGTCACAGAGAATAAGCATACCACAGATGAGGTTTGTCACAGAGAATAAGCATACCACAGATGAGGTTTGTCACAGAGAATAAGCATACCACAGATGAGGTTTGTCACAGAGAATAAGCATACCACAGATGAGGTTTGTCACAGAGAATAAGCATACCGCAGAGGAGGTTTGCGTCATATTCTTTTACTAACTATTCTGTATTCGGTGCATGTTTGCACCCCCACCCCCAAATCTATGGGGAATCAAAGGGAGGACCGATGATGATCTTCTAGAACTCTCAACTAAGGAACTCTGACCTCGGTTTAATCCGAAATCTACTTTTCATGTTTTTAAACCATTGAACATGGAAATGTTGATAGTTATTTCAGAATATAATTATAAGAAATGGAATGAAGATTTAATAAAACATTTTTTTCTGTAACACCACAAACATATAAAATATACAAAACTTTATAAAATTTAAAGCTAAAAAAAAATAAATAAATAAAAAGAAATAAAAAAAACAAAAAAATTGAGAATTTAAAATTTTAAAGCAAAAAAATGAAAATATATAATCTTACAACATAATAAGAGTGTCAGACATTCGATGAATAAGAATTCTGTCCTTTTGCAATTAAGTAAAAAAAAAAAGTTTTTTAGAATTGATCCGACAGGAATTTCAAAAATGATGTCAACAATGACGACTTCTTTTAGTTTGTCTATTGTTAATTTCAAGAGAAGATTCAAGTTTCTTTTTCCGTTTGCCTTTCCATTTATTGACATGTTCGTCCACCAAACGAATGAATTCTGAAATATTTTTGGAAGATGGACTGTAACGTTCACATGAAGAACAAAATGAGTTGATATCTATTTGCGATTCACAATCGGAATAAAAGCAACTTCCTTCAACTTTGGTTTCATTAAACCAATTCAAAAAACTTTCTTTCCATTTGTTCAATAATAAATCATTAGCAGACAGCCAGTTCAATAATCTCTCAATTTCGTTCTCACTTCCCATACACAATGTTGCAACCATTTCGTAAATACGACTATTACATATGATATTTTTCAGTAATCTCTTTTTTTGGCTGCTGTGAATGCCCGTCCAAGTAAAGAACTTGTCGACATCATCAAATTTCTTATATGAGATTAGCTTTATGTATAACCAACTTATTTCTAAAGGAAACTTTTTCTTGAACTCGCAGATTTCCTTTTTGGATGAAAAACGAGAATTTAAAAGTTCTTCAACATCATTCCACTTGTTTTTCATCACAAAATATTCAATAACGTCAGCAGTTTTTAAGCTAAAATTTTTATTGCAGTTGTTTGCGATGAAAAACGAGAATTTAAAAGTTCTTCAACATCATTCCACTTGTTTTTCATCACAAAATATTCAATAACGTCAGCAGTTTTTAAGCTAAAATTTTTGTTGCAGTTCTTTGCCTCCTCGTCCTCTGATGAAGGAAACTCACTAAAAAAGTTTTTTATTTCAAATAACCTGGTTTCCCTTTTAATAACGTCTTCTAACCAAATAAAATAAAATTCCTGGACTTCCTCTTTTGAAAATTGGGTCCAACTGAGCAATTTCTCAACAAACCCCGATTTCCCTTCTAATATTAAAGAAGCACATGATGAAGATACATTTCTTTGTTTAACAAACACTAAACGTTTTTTAAAATCTTTTATCTCAGACTCTGTAAGTTCTGCCCATCGAATGAATTCATCTGTTTGAGATAATAGTGTTTGCGAAATACGCTCACTATAATATTCAATTACTTTATCGTGAAATGCTAACTGTCTTTTGAAATCTTTACAGTCTTTCTGGGAAAGGTCAATCCAATTCAAATAGCAAACAATCTTTTCAAAATCCCACATAAACACTATGAGACTATAACGTTTAGCCAAAAAGTCCAGGCTTAGAAGCAAGGTTTTCTTAAACACTTTAATTTCATCTGAAGAAAAAATCCATTCCAAAAACTTATCAATATATTTTAATTCATCGGAACTGTGATAAAGAATATCCCTTCCTGGTCTTAAGGATGAATGTAATAACCTTTGTTGATATTCTTTAATCTCCTCACCATTCAAACCCCAACTAAGAAACTTTTGAAGCTGTAACAATTCACCGCCAATAATAAAATTCCATAAGGATTTCAAGACATCATTGCAATTAAATAGGTCCTTCTTAAAACTTCTAACCCTTTCATTTGGTACGCAACATTCAATAAATAAATCAATTCGCTTCAAATCACAAATATAAATAGCAATGTCAAAAATTATTGGTCCATACAATTTTACAATATATAACTTTTCTTCCATGGTTGCACGTGCAAAAATCAGTCGTATAATTTCTTCATCTTCAATAGTGAATGGAGAGGATAAAAAAAGTTCAGGAATTACGGAACAGCCATTGAATGTATCATAATCCCCATGAAACCCTTTTTTAAAGAGTTTGAACTCTTCATCTTCCTCAGCATCAAGAGGACTAAAAGAACGACTTTCAATTCGAAAGAAAAACGTTTTCATAGATGAAGGACTTTTTATCCAAAACTCTTTAAAAATGTAACGAAAATCATAAAATTTACGACACAATTTTTGGTTCATCAAAGTCACGATCTTGCACAGCAGAAAATAAAATCCACTTTTCGGTAAGAATTCCCAAAACCTATTCACTGTGCCCATAAACAAGTGTTGATAAGGCCATCTTAACAAATGATGTAATACTAAATACAACATTCCATATTCCTGAAAGAATACCTTTAATTGGTTCTCATCTAAATGATGAAGTAAATATATTATCACTTCAGTATTTGGCAGAAATTGTAAAAATTCAGAATGAGAAAAAAGTTTACTTCCCGAATATAAAATCTTTTTGAATTTGTATCTGGAAAAAATCACAGCCTTCTTTCTTCTAAACCCATTTAACTCTTCAAAACAGTTTTTAAATGACACATCATTGCAAATCATATCTGTCTCTTCATTTTCAAAGCACTTCTTAAATTTATAATATAAAAAACACTCCATTTTATACAGTTTTCCCAACAAAAAGCGACTCCATAAAATAACCATCACATCAATTCCGCCTTTACCCAAACCATTTGAACATATTTTTCCATTGACAATTTTAGGCCTGTTGTCTTCTGGTAGTTGCTCCCATAAAGCAGGAATAACATCAGAAAAGCAGTAGTAACAAGCTATCCAAAATCTAATGGAACAACTTATTTCAGTGTCCTTTAAAATCTCTCTCGCAGCTTTTTCTTTATTAACCATTCCATTGGAGGTAAAAAGAGAACTTCTGAGGAAGTAATAGCAATAATCGAAGGGCAAACCAAATTTCTCCTCATGAAATTTTGCCCATTCATAGGATCTCAGAGAGCTCCATAAAACCATAGGTATAGATATTTTTTTTCTCAAAACCAAATGGAACTTCTGTAATGTACCCGATATTTTCTTCTCCATAGCTTCAAACCAGGATTCATCAATGATTAGCGATGTGGAATCAAACAAACAGGCAATAAAAGTTTCCTTAACCTCTAACTCGTTTGCAAGTGCAATGGCCCCTTGAATTCTGCAAAGGTCTTCCAAACGAGAAACCATTTCTGAAAAAAAAAACATATATATATATATATATATATATATATATATATATATATTATAAATATATATATAATGCTATATAGTATATATAATATATATATATAGCATATATTCATATACAGTCTGTATTCTTGTTGTTTAAATATTAAAATATATATTATTTATATATTCTATATATATATATATATATATATAATATATATATATATATATATATATATAATATATAATATATATATATATATATATATATATATATATATATATATATATATATATTATATATATATACTAAACTACCGTTTTAAACCGTGCTTTATCCCCTATGCAGGGGGGTAACACGGGGGACACAGGAAATGTCGAACTTTAAGGCCGGCCTATCCCAAAACAAGTGCACCAACGTGTTCGCAGTAGAGTTTTAATTCTTGCCCCTCTGGTAGATAAAACTCCAACTGCTACGCGGAGGATTTTGAACCAGCGTCCTCTCGTATGAGAGGCGGCGACTCAACCTCCTGCGCCACGAGTCATTTATATTTCGACATCTTCTTATATATACTATAGTAGGACCGAGATTCAAAATCTCTCTTAGAGAGAAACTATGATCCTACGAAGACATGAGAGCATTACTCCGGTTTGACCGCCAAAATATATATTGTTTAAACTAGTATAAACTAAGCTAATCTAATAAACAACATCACAAGACACATTTACTTTATAACAGCTTATATTGATCATTTGTTTAATCTCAGCTTACGATTCTTAATTTTCTGTTTTCTCTTCAATATTTAAAAATTGTTAAAGTTAATAGTATCATCCTAGTTCAAATTTTGGATTGCAACTTTCCTATGGCCATATTACGTTTACTCTTTCAGGTTTGACTTAACACGACCTTACCGTTCAACAAATCTTTTACCAAAAAAAGCCTAAGGTCAGAAAGCAGGGTTGGCACGATTGGGAACAACTGGGTTGTCCCCAATGGGTTTTTCAATAAACCCCACCTTGTAAAAAACCATCAAAAAACCCACATCTGGGTTTTATATATATAAAAAGGTAAAAATGAAGGATAAAATTCAACTGAGACTGAAGGCTAATTAATTGAAAGATAGTAATATCATATGTTTAATTTCTTTAGTGTTAATTTGAACTCTTCTTTATCCTAGTTTACTAGTTAAATGCTCTTTGTTATTGTTATTATTATTTATCAGCAGTAACATTGCTCACTCCAGACAAAAGGGAAGTCGCAAAAGAGCCCTAAGCTGAAGCTCTGTGGCCAAGACATCCCACACTCAAAAACACCCACTGTACTAGGTGACAGGTGTTACTTCAAACCCACATGAGTACATGACCTTTGCTAAATTCCAGAACCCACATTGACAATGACAACATAACCAACAAAACTTAAAAAAAATGCAATGCCTTAAAACTTTTAATGGCATAAGTGCACCAAATTTGAACACAGAAGAATCCTTAATAAAAATATACAAACAGATTTGCCGAGCACTTTAAACGTATATATATATGTAATATATATTATAATTATATATATTAATATATTATATATATATTATATATATATATATATTTATATTATATATTATATATATATATATATATATTATATTATATATATAATATAGAAATAAATAATAATACTATAAATATAAAGTATAATATAATATATATATAAAGCATCGTAAGTGTCAAGTTCCGTTATTGCCAATTACCCGTTTTTTTCGTTTGTTTTTTATGAAAAGACCAAAAAACCGGGGGGTTGGGCTTTTTCAAAAAAAAACCTCCGGTTTTATGCCAAGCCTTAAGTCAGATAAGTTATCCAACACCAAAAAAACTATTATCTACAACAAAAGAAAAAAAAAGGCAAAATATATTTAACTTACTCAATAAAAAACAAAACAAATTCATTCATCACATTAAGTACCTATGAAATCAAAACAAAACAAAAACTAAACCTAAAAATAAAAGAAACAAATAAACATATATATATTCTTTCTTTCTTTCTTCATATTCCTCTTTTCTCCAGACTGGGGTAAGGTGCGCTACAAGCATCGAAAAAAAAAGCAGTAGAATATGACGGAAGTCAAAGAAAGCCCAGCCTTACCCCCCTCAGTACCATTAATTAGTGAAAACTCACAGACGAAAAATCCACCCTAGAGCATCAAGGGACCGCGACGGACCCTCACAGGTAAATCGTCCAAGTAAGTTCATCCCTGGCCCAGGTGGGCCACAACCATGCCCCCATACAAAAAACCGCCATTTTCTCTGATATCATGCACCTTTATTCTCCCTCTGCCAACTCACTATTCTCTCTTCATACCCATCGTTCACATCAATCCACTTTCTCTTCGTCTCCCAGCCGGTCGGTTCCCAACAACTCTCCACTATACACGCGCTTAACCAATCATCTCATATATCATCTATCTAACCAAACCATCTCAATGTCTCAAAATTTCTTCATTTACGCCCTTTCTTCACACCACCACAAACTCTCTTAATACGTTCATTCCTCATTTTATAATCTTTTCACACCTAGCATGCTCCTAAGATTCCATGAACCACATGAACTTTAGATCTAACTTCTTATTCCAACCATAGTCTCACTACCATACAATAACACATGTAACATACCCTATGTATAGACTCTAGCGCAACTCCGTTTGCATTCAACAAGTATTTATTGCACCAGCCACCTTCCTGACATTCACAACTTCCTACTACACTCGCATCATCCCTTCCCTTCTCATCCAAACACATTACCCTAAATATTTAAACTCAGACACTTGCTCCAGCTGCTTCATCTAACATAAACATAACTTCACACTGAGACTGTCCTCACTCACAACCATATATATACCTTATCTACATCTCTAAAATCCCTCCTACATTACCCTTCCAATATCATCTCTAACCAACTCTTCTCTCAAAGCTTCTCTTCTATTATTCCCACACAGAACCAAAAAATCATCCCATTTATTAAAAATAGGTGGGTGGGGGGGCGCGACGCTAGCCCTCCACTTCCTCTCCTATCTCCATCATCTATCGCAACACCCCATTTCGTGGCCATCCCACCTCGTATCTTTCATAACCCCATCCATAATTACACATTGGAATAACCAGAGACATTTACACATCACCTCTCATGTCTACACTCCCTATTACATCCCGTAAACCCAATCACCAAATTGTTACTACCACTTTCTATTCTTACAACACCGCGTTCACTTATCGCATACATACTTCTGATTCCAGTCAAAGCTCCTACCAACTCAACACCAAATCACTATATTACCTGCACATTAAAGTCTCCCTATTACATTGCTATCATCACGCCTGTTGTATAATCACTCATAAAACCTAAATATAATCTTTATTCCTGCTCTTCCCGTCATTTTCTTTCTCATCATCTATTGTCTTCAATGTAAGATTGATTGAGCCTCACATCATCCTCTACCCACTAATAAACGCACACCTTGTCTCTTACACAACAATCCCTCAAGTACACCTCGACGCACTTCTTATCAACCAGAAATTCACCTACATTATACCTCCCTTACAACACTCTAATAAACCTTATTTCCCTATAGATTCTCTACAGTTCCCTATTTCTCCTCTACCCTTATATAAGATGGTACTTAATTACGCACTGCTGCTAATCCCAATCGAAACATGCTATACCCTCCTATAATTAAAAACTAACTCACGAACAATTGCCAAATTTAAGCACACCATTCGCGCGCCCTTCTATCATCACTAGTAATTTCATCATATACTGCAGATTTACATTTCTTTCCCTTAAGTTTCCTCACTCCCCGAATACCTCCTCCTCATACTAATAACCTCATTCCCGATATATACCTTTATTCCTCTCTTGGTACCAAGCAAAACCACACGACATTTCACTAACACCTCATCTATTACTGTTAAAATGGTGTCAATTTTCGAATGTGTTCTTTCCACCACTTCCTCCGCTCACACCATTCATCAGTACAAATAGGCACCACCCTATCATTATTCCTAGAGCAGATTCCGCCTTATTCTCATTCTTTAACCTTTCGCGCTTAATCCAACAAGCTTCCTTTCCTTGATATTGAATCTCTTCTATTCTCTCTTCCTAAAATCTATCCCTGCGCTTGCTCCTATATCTTCGGTTTTCTCCCTACTATTAGCACCTTTTAGTATTCTTTTTTCCTCCTTTATATATTCCAAGCATCTTTCTTTGAAACTTCAATCATTTGCTTTTTAGTACATCAACCACGCTTCTTTTTAACGTTTAACCGCTTTTCATCACCTCTTCATTCCAATTCGCTGTTAACATTCTACTTCCTACTTTAGCACATTCCACATACTTCCTTTGCACTACTAACAATTGCTTCCGTCATTTGCCCCCAGATTTGTTCAGTTATCAACTCTGCACACTCGGCGAGCTGATCGACTGTCGACTACCCGATGCCTCTCTCCACTTATACTTTAACCAATTATGCCTTGCTTCACTTTACACTTCTCACTCTTTAATTTTATCCTACTTCTTCTTTCGGTACTTATCACCTTCTCTCCGTGCTCCATCCAATCCCCCCAATAATCTTAATTTTACATAGAACAATATTATGATGATCCGATAAATCCCATTCCTAAACCCGCTCACTGAATTTTAACCATCCATACAATACTTCCAACATCTCCTTCTTCACCAACATCAAAAATTTAATCAATCATACTTTTCACTCGATACTCATTCTCTTACCTACACCACGTCTAGAGTATATATGGAGATCGACTATACTTAGATTAAGTGCAATGATATATGGAACAAAAAATCATATATATACATATATATATAGAGTGTATTATATATATATTATAGACTGCCCTGCTATTCTGTCTAACCTTCATCGTGCTATAATATTAGTGTTTTAGATAGTACTTCGCTGTTCGTTTTATATATTGCCTGTTGCGTTTTGATCTAAGGATATTAGGTATAGTAGTAGAGTTTCGCCAATTCTACTATCTATCTCGACGCTCAGAGTCTTATTATTTGTAAGAGTGGTATACATTTCTCCAATATTGAATACTCAGTTCCATTTGACACTAAATGAGTATCGTCTCAACACTAGTGCTCGGCAACAGATTCTATGTCCGCCTTTAAATAATATACGTTATATATAATATATATCTATATATTATAATATATATATATATATCAGATTTTTCATTGATATGATATATATATTGGGTATTATATATAATATATATAATATATATATATATATATATATATATATATTATATATATATTAATATATATATTATACTGATATATATAATTATAATATTATATTATATATATAAATATATTATATATATATATTAGTTATATTAAGTATATATATATATAATATATAATATATATTAATACTTATATATAATTATATATATATTGTTTTTTTTCCACCAATTGGGTAACTCCATGGCTTCCATTTTTCTCACACCAAAACCTCAGCATGCTTTTTAAGCAAAAAGGGAATCAAATAATGCACCTTCTTCCACGAACTCTAATCCTTATACGTTCGCCTGCTATCCTGTTACTTCACACGTCAAAATTTCTAAGACTCATTCTAGATGAACCACTTAACATATCCCCACATTCAAAACACCTGAAAAATCAACTTGGCATCGCGCCGCTTGACTTATTTACGTCATCTCGCCCTCAAAATGGGGCCGCTGATCGCAAGTCCCTTTACGTCTTATATATCGCCTAGCGATCGAAGCTTGACTATGTGCTGTTGTAGTATATGTCAGGCTTCCCATAACTCTACTGCCAGTTCTGTGATCCCATACAAACCGAGGCATTCCGTATTCTCCACTGAGATTCCGATCGCCCTCGGTAAGCCTTGAAAAGTTTAATGCCAATTGATGCCACTCCTCTTCGGAAGAGCAAGTATCATCATGTGTTACAAGTTAATCTTCGTTTTCAAACCCAATACCGTGTGCCCTGACACCGATTCTGCAGAGGTGCCTCAGAATCCTAATTATTGCCCATTTGAGACCACGGTTCATAACATCCTTAAATTTTCTTAACATCCCTTTACAAAAAATGCTGCCTTTCTCATTCGATGAAGGATTCACACCTTGGTTATTCCATGCTCCCACCATTTGCCTGGGCCTGACTTCTCTCTCCAAATCAAGCTATTCTGCTCCCTTGTTAAAAGCATCATTCCTGTCTCATTCCACAAATCATGAGAGTTACTCCAGTATTACTGTGGCGTCAATAATACTGGGAACATGTTGCGCATCTGCTGTCATTTCCTGGATCCACCCTTCCATACCTCCCCCCTCATGCTTCAATTTTCAAAGCAGAATTAATGGCTATAATGATTGCCTTTTTTCGAATTCTAATCCTTAACCAGATCAATCTTATGTCATTTATTCAATGCGCTTAGCGCTGTTACAACGTTTTTAAAACGCACCTACTCTAAAATAAATGGTATCTGCTGTGCAGTCAATTTCTTCGGCTGCTTCATTCCCGAAAAAACAAATTATTTATGTTGACCCTTCTCATTGTAGGGTTAACTGCAATGAAATCGCTGACAGAGAGGCCAAATGGCCACCTCCTCATCTAGCTGTTCCAGTACCTCCGGATTGCCTATTCACAAGGCTACCCTCCCATCAATCCGATTTACTATCCTGCTCTCCGACAAGTTTCGATTCTTATTGGCAAGACGCTGACGAATTGAATCAGCAGAGGAGGCGAAACTTAGATATATAAAGCCATCATCGGGAGTGACTCCTCCCACCGACGCAAATACGTTACACCGCCATGATAGTCTTGACTCTCCGTAATTGCCACACTAATATTCACTCACATCACTACTATGTACGAACCCCCCCTACTTGCAAATTTTCGAAGTCAACCGTCAATCTGTTCGCCAATCTTCATCTGATTTCGTTCCCAGCTAGTACTCCATCGCCGCCCGTTCATTTTCCTAACTTTTACGATCCACAACACCTCCCATAAAGATATCCCTTATTCTTAATCCGAATCTGTCCCACTTGACTAGTAACTACTATTTTTCTGTGTTTATACAAGAAGTAATGTTCTTATATATATTGATTTTGTTTTATCGTAATACTAGACTTTATAATGCAAGGATTACATTTGTTTATGTTTTTTGTTTATTTTTAATTGACGAATATTCATTTCTTTATTCAAATCTTTTTTGACGTTTGAAATATGTATGCCAGGACCCACCCATGATGTTGATTTTTTTTCAACCCAGTGTCGCTTTGTGAGCCGTGGGGGGCCTGTACACTGACAAAAAAAAACAATTATATATAAATATATATTATATATATAATTATTATATATATATATAGTATATATATATTATAATATTATATATATAGTATATATATATATATATATTATATATAATATATATATATTAATATATAATATTGCAGATATAAGGGTATTGTTACCTGTGTTAATTTATAGTAGTGAAACTATGGTGTGGAATAAGAGATGTAGATCTAAGGTATAATCTGTTAAGATGTATGTTAGGTGTTAGGTTGAGAAGAATTGATAAAATTAAGAAATGATCGGTTAGCGATGTGTTGTGGTTGTAAGAAAGATAATAGAGAAGATTCGAGAGTGCAAGGATTGCATTATAAAGAGGTATAGTCCAGTTGTTAACGGATGTCATCGGTGAGAGTGTGCTGAGAGACTGAAGAAAAAGGTCAGTAAGGGAATGAATGTGAAATGAAAGGTGGGGGTTTTGTTGAGAAGGTATGGTTGTGGGCCTGGCCCAAGGAATGAACCCTAACATTGACGAGATATACCACAGTGAGGTCTCATCCGCCACCCTTGAAGCCTATGGATTTTTTCACTTGACGAGCTCTCACTTAAGTGGAGGGGCTTTCCTTACGACTTACGTCATAGCTCTTCTTCTTAACTATCCTACTTTCCGGTGCATGTTACCACCTTACCCTAGCACCTATTGGAAAGTAAAGGGAGGATATCGAGAAGAATATATATATACTATAATAAATATATATATAGTATATATATATATAATATATATATATATATATATATATATATATATAGTATATATTATATATATATATTATATATTATATATATTATATATAGTACTTATATATATATATAATATACCGATATATTATATATAAATAAAATATATAATATATAGTATATATATAATAATATATATATAATATATATATATATATATATAATATATTAATATATATATATATAAATATATATATATATTAATATGACCACTATATATATATAATAATATATATATATATATATATATATATAATTATATATATAATATTATATATATATATATTATATATATATATATATAGAATATTAGATTATATAATACTATTAAAGTTATTACTTTTTTGTTTAATTTTTTTATATTTTTAAGTTAGATGTTTAGTAATATAGAGGTCGTGGTAGGCTCTGATATTATGATACTATAGACTCTAGTCATTAAGCCATACCCAGGTTATTTTTGCTGTATTTCAACCCGAATCCTTTATCTAGTTATTTTTCAAGTAGTAGTAGTAGTAGTAAAGAAGTAGCAGTAAACTCTTAAAGCGGTGTTTTTATTAACTCTTTGCAGATATTTCAAAATATTTTTTATGTAGCTAATCGTTAGTAGCGTTTGTAAAAAGATTTTAACTGGAACTTATTTTAAAACATTTTTTATCTTTTGTTTTATTTATCCTCCCCACAGATTGGGGTTGGGGTGCCCAAATGTACACTGGAAAACAGAATAGTTAAGTAGATGAACATAACTTAAGTCGAAAAGAAAGCCACCCCATACCCTTCCCTCCAACCTTTAAGTGCGAGCCCGTGGCATCTAAAAATCTATCCTTGAGCTTCACACACCACGACAGACCCCCACTGTGGTATTTCGTCAATGTTATGGTTTATTCTTCTCGCTTTTGCTAAATACACATTCCTTTCTTTCAGACACACTTTCTCTCACTCTTTCACTGATTCAATCCACATTTTCATAGGTCTCCTAAAATACTTACCACTACATAACCTCTTAACCAATCGATTACCATCCATCCTTTCTAAATGACGAAAACACTTTAACACACACATTTATTCTCTCATTTACTTCTTTTGTCGTCACACCACACAACTCCCTAATGCGTTCATTTTTCATTTTATCAATTCTTCTCCGAGTTAACCCAACGCTTAGATCATCCATCTAAACAGACATCATCTTAGGTCTATTCCTCTTATTCCACGCCATTTTTTCACTACTATACATTAACACCGGTAACAGCATACCCTCATAAAGAACCTTACATACTCAAGACTTAGTCCTTCTGCATTCAACATAAAGATTTGATTGCACCAGCCACCTCCCTACCATTCACAGCTTGTCTACTACACTCAGCATTATCTGTTCCCTTTTCATCCAACATACAACCTAAATACTTAAACTCTGATACCTGCTCCATTTACCTAACATCCAACATGATTTCACACTGCAGACTCTTCTCCCCTACCACCATCACCTTGCTCTTATATCTACATTTACTTTCAAACCACCTCCTTTTACACACCTTGCTAAACCACACAAATCCTTTTATTCAAATTCACTACACAAAACAAATCATCTGCGTACAATATGCAGAGTACTCTCCACTCTCTCCTCTCTCTTCATTTCTCCATAAGTCTAACGCCCTCCATTACCACCCCTACGTAAAATTCTTTCTTTACCCTATTCATATACAATTAAATACCCATGGAGACATAACACATCCCTACCTCACTCCACTATTAATATTAAACAATTCACTCCACTCCATTTATTCTTACACACACACTTCAATATCAACATACATACCTTTAATTCCATGTAGAAGCCTACCACCAACACCATACCATGTATAATTAATACTCGTCACAGAGCTTCCCATTTAATCCTGTTGTACGCCTGTTGCAAGTCCATAAAACCTAACTGCAGTTTGTTTTTCTTCCCTCATTTGCTTCAATGTAAAAATTTGATCTGCACATCCTCTACCAAGTGCTTCTAAATGCAACTTGTTCTCGACGCACATTTGCAACAAAAAAACCAGTATATATGTTCCTTGCAACACAATAAACTAATTCCCCTATAGTTTCTGCAGTTCCCCTTATCACCCTTGCCCTTATACAAGGGTACTATTACTGCTCTCATCCGGTTCTACGGAACTACACTCTCCACAAACGTTTTGTTATTTAAACTAATTTATCCAGTCAATCACAATCCTACCTCTGTTCTTGATAATTTCATCAGTAATTCCAACTATACTCTACCTATTTCTTCTTACATCACCAAACTCACACACCTTTACTATCACTCCATCATCACTGCCGATGTTATGCAGATTTTCGAAATATTCCCTCCACACTCTCCTCACGTCCGTCTCATCAGTCACGAATGTACTATCCCTATTCATTATTCTATAAAGATTCCCCTTTCTTACTACCTTCCAGAGCA